>SNQJ01S0041167.1:22285-43404 GCA_010110895.2 Picea sitchensis
AATCACGAAATCGCATATCGCGATTTCGGGGTTTTCGTTGTCATTGTTCACGAGACTCGTGAAACTCCGATTCCCGATTCTCCGATGAGCAAAATCAACGGTCCATATCTCAAGATTTCTTTTAACGGTTGCAATCAAATCACGAAATCGCATATCGCGATTTCGGGGTTTTCATTGTCCAGTGAACTTTGCATATTGAAATCCTGATCCCCGAATCTCCGATGGCTTATCTCCCTCGCAACTTCTGCAAATTTGAAGGTTGTCGTTCTTTCGGGAAATTTGAATGAGATCCTATGGTTGTGAATCTCTGTCTTCCTTCTCTTCTGCGAACTCCCGTATCTTGAGATTTTCCTTTGTTGCGCGCATTTTCTTCAACGCTGTTCCTCCGAAGCTTGCCATCAATGACAAGCATACGCTACTTGGTAAACATTTGCCAACATAGGACGAGATGAGTATGGTGATGATTATAAATGTGAAAGATGCTTATTAGATTGCTCTAAAGGCTGAAGAAAAGTTGGCCCGAAAGCAAGGTCAAAGGGGAAAAGGTAGAAGTCAGAGTAGAGGCAACGCAATTTCCCAAGACCAAGTACAAAATCCTAAGGATGAAGAAAAGAAACCTCACAATCACCCTGAAAGAGGAGGAATTTTACAGGGATGACAGTATGCTGACGGTAACACTTTTTCGTGAGCAAGAGGAAGAGGAAGAGGCAGGGGAGGTGAGATAAAGTGTTTTTTCTATGGAAAAATCAGGCACAAGTATTTTGAATGCCCTGATAGAAAAGAGATGGAGGAGAAGTTCACATTTTAGAAGTGCAAAGGTGAAATGTTGAGTCAGACGAAGAAGAAGGCGGAAGGTCACTAATAATGTGGAAAATTATCTCAAGGCCAGAGAAAGAGATAGAAAATACAGTCCAAAGAAAAAAATTGTTTAGAACTGCTTGCAAGACCAAGTATAGGGTATGCAAGGTGATAGTGGACAGTGGAAGAACAGATAATTTTGTATCCACAAAAATGGTGGAGAAGCTGGAATTGGAGACTGTTGCACATCCAAGCCCATACAAAGTCTTGTGGTTACAAAAGGGACATCAGGTAACTATCACTAAACAATGTTTAGTTGAGTTTAAGATAGGGGGATATAAGGATGAAATTTTATATGATGTTATTCCCATGGATGTCTGTCATATTTTATTCAGGGGACCGTGGAAATATGGCATTAATGTTTTTCATGATGGGAGGAATAACAGATACACCTTAGAGAAGAATGGTAGAACACACATGTTGTTGCCAATTAAAGATGAGAAGGTAAAAACATAGACGAGCAATACTATACTTCTCATGAGTGGGAAGGAACTTCTTAATGAAGTCAAGAAAGAAGAAGAAATGCAATTTGTTGTGGTGAGAAAGCCTAGAGTCATATTAACCAGTACCAAGATAGATGATCTACCGAAGGAAATTCGGGAACTGCTGGAAACGTTTGCTGATATAGTGGTGGACGATTTACCTTGTTCGTTGTCGCCCATCAGGAGTATAAGCCATCACATCGACCTTATACCAGGAGCGAGTTTTCCAAACAAAGAAGCGTATGGATTGATGCCACAGGAGAATGAAGAGGTCAAGAAGCCAGTTCAGGACTTGATGGACAAAGGGTTGGTTAGAGAAATCTTGAGTCCATGCGTTGTACCTAAAGTGTTAAGCCCGAAGAAATATGGTGGATGGAGAATGTGTACATATTCGAGGGATATAAACAAGATCACCATCAGGTATATATTTCCTTTACCCAGGATGGATGACTTGATGGATTGCTTGAGTGGAGAAAAGGTTTTTTCAAAAATTGATTTGAAAAGCGGATATCATCATATTAGAATAAGGGAAGGTGATGAATAGAGACAACATTCAAGATGAATGAAGGACTGTATGAATGGTTTTTAATGCCATTTGGTTTGACAAATGCACCAAGTACTTTTATGAGGTTGATGAATGAAGTCTTGAAATATTTCATTGGTAAGTTTGTAATCGTGTATCTTGATGATATATTGATCTTCAGTAAGACTGAAGGAGAACATTTGAAACACTTAGCTGTAGTAATGAGGAGGTTACAACAAGAGAAATTGTTGATAAATTTGAAGAAATCATCTTTCATGAAGAAAGAAATCATCTATTTGGGTTTTGTGATCTCTTCGAATGAGTTAAAGATGGATCCGAAGAAGGTAAGAGCAATCAAGGATTGGCCATCGCCAAAGAGTATATTTGAAGTCAGAAGCTTCCATGGATTAGCTAGTTTTTACAGGAAGTTCATCAAGAAATTTAGTGGGATATGTGCACCAATGATGGACACAGTCAAGAAAAGACACAAATATTTTCATTGCACAGAGGAAGCAGAGAAAATTTTTAGGTTGCTGAAAGAGAGAATAATTGGATAGCTAGTTCTGGTTTTTCCAGACTTCAACAAAACGTTTCAGGTAAGATGCAACACAAGTAGATTTGTGATTGGAGCGGTCTTAAGTCAAGACAACAAGCCAATTTCATACTTCAGTGAGAAGATGAATAAGACCAAGATGAAATATTCCACGTATGATAAAGAGTTATGTGTAGTCATACAAGCGTTGAAGAAGTGGAGGCATTACTTGGTTCCAAATGAGTTTGTCTTGTATAGCGATAACCATGCTTTACAATTCATAACTCGATAGGATAAATTGAACCAAAAACATGCAAAATGGGTTGAATATATGTAGAATTTTACTTTGATTATAAAGCATATCTCTAGAACTACTAACAAGGTTGATGATGCATTGAGTAGGAAATGTTTGATTCTGTAGGAGTTCAAAGTGAAAACTTTAGGTTTTGACAATCTCAAGGAGATGTACAGAGATGATACAAATTTTAAGGAGGCCTATGAAGCATGTGAGAATCTATTTCTCAGAGACAAAATCCAATGGATTGAATACTTGATTTAGGATGGACTATTGTTCAAGGGAAACCAATTGTGTATACCGAATTTCTCTATGAGAGAGAACCTCTTAAAGGAAAAACATAGTGGGGGATTGGCTGGACATTTCGACCATGACAAGACTTTTTCACAAATGAATGGCTCATATTATTGGCTAAGGATGAGGACGGATGTCAAGAAATTCATGGACAGATGCAGAATTTTTCAGCATGCAAAGGGGAAAAGACAGAATACAGGGTTGTATCAACCATTTCCAGTACCAGAGAAGCCATGAGACACAGTAAGCATGGATTTTGTGTTAGGAATGCCGAGGACACATAGGGGTTGTGACTCCATTTTTGTGGTAGTCGATAGATTTTTAAAAATGGCACATGTCATACCATGTCAGAAATCCAGTGATGCAATTCACATTGCAAATCTGTTTTTCAAATAAGTTTTTAGACTTCATGGCTTACCCAAGAGTATTGTTTCAGATCGAAATACCAAATTTGTTGGTCATTTCTGGAGGAGCCTATGGAAGAAATTGGGGATGAATTTATATTTTAGCTTAGCATATCATCCCCATAAGGATGGACATACTGAGGTAGTAAATCAAAGTTTAGGGGATTTGTTGAGGAGTTTGGTAGCTGAACATCATAGTCAGTGGGATCAGATTCTGCCACAAGCAGAATTTTCCTATAACGATTCACCCAATAAGAGTACAAGACGGAGCCCATTTCAGATAGTATATGGGATGCAACCAAGAGGAGTATCTGAGTTGAGAGACTTAGAGAAGAGTGAATTCAGGAGTGTTGGAGTTGAGGATTTTGCAGCAGAAATGCAAGAGCTCCACAGAAAGGTTAAATAGAGGTTACAAAATTCCAACCAGGAATATAAGCGCAGAGAAAATCAACACAGAAGAGAACTTCAGTTTGAAGTAGGTGATTTGGTTCTAGCACATCTCAGAAAGGAAAGATTCCCAAGGGGAACATACAATAAGTTGAAAATGAAGAAAATTGGACCATGTAAGATTTTGTGAAAGTTTGAGGCAAATGATTACGAAATTGAATTACCATATGGGGTAGGAATATCACACATATTCAATATAGTATATATATATATCCTTACAGATCAGATGGAACAGAGAGATCAGAGGATCAGAAAGAAGTTCAATGGGTTAAACAGATGCTTGTAGCTGAAAGGCCACGGATGGAAAAGATTATTGATCAGAGAGTTGGTAAAATGACCAGGAGAAAAACATATTTTGAATACTTGGTGAAATGGAAGGGACACCTGATTGAAGATGTCAGTTGGGAAAGTGAAGCAAACATCTAGAAAAATGGACAGATGGTGTAGGAGCTCATGGACAGGAGTCCATGAATTTGTTTCAACAAGGGAGTATGATGCAGGAGCATCGTACATATGCGCGAGTGGAGGACAGCTGGAAATAGACCAAGGCACATTTTTGAAGACATTTTGAATTTGAATGAAGAAACATTAAGGTAATAGTTAGGAGGACTTATTTTCATTTATGTTTGAGGATTGTAAAACAAATATTGAGTGTTTCTCTCATCTGTCGGTGATGGAGGCATTTAATTGTAATGAAGGTAGTTGTAGATTTTAATTCGATTAGATAACTTAGAGTAGTAGGAGCGAAAACTTGTAAAAGACACCCTCGTATGTATTGTTGTATTATTATTCTCATTGTAAATTGTAGAGCAAGAGAATAAAGGAACATAGAATGTAATATTGGATAAGAAGATAACCTTTTGCTATAGAACCCATGTACAAAAGCATTTGGATTAATATAAAGAAGCTTGGTCCAAATTCATGGTGTTGTGATAAATATTGTTTATATCTTTGAATGGTATGTTCCAATTTGCTTATATTTCTCTGCTATGCATTTGTTTCAACGCTATGTGTATGCTTGTGATTTCATGGTGAATATATGAAGTCTACGAGAGTAGGAGTATAAGTTTCAATTGTTTCTCTTCCTGAGCATTCCTGCAAGGACTGTAGTGAAGGATATGTATAGAGTGCATTGAAGGAGTCTGATTTTTACCTCAAAAAGCTCAGGAGGAAAACATTGTTCTTATACCAGCATAAGCGCAAGTATCGCACAGAGTCGTGCAAGGTGTGCGCAGGGCGAGTGGAAGTATTATACTTTTTCCAACCAAGGAGGAAGGTTGAATAATTGTTGTTGCAAGGAGTGCACATAGTTGAAGGGTGAAATAATCAGAGATTATTGTGAATGTCGCAAGGTGTGCGCATAGGGATTCTTTGAATCCAGAAACCAATAAAGAACCCATGCTCAGAAGGGATATAACCTTTGAAATGTTTGAAGGAAGAACAAGGTTTGAAGCCACCTCACATAAGTTAAGTTCAGAAGGGAAAGCCGCCAAGGCATTCAGGATCCCTTGAGAAGTCTGAATAGTTAGTCGAGATTCTCGTAGGGAGAATCAATGATGTTTTGTGGATCATTGGATCTTCCAGCCCAGTGAAAGGGTTAAGGTCGAGTGTCCTTAAAAACTCATAAGTTGAGGAGGAATAGGGGTTGTTGGATCTGGATCAGTGAGAGTCATTGATCTCGTGCTCGAGTTTTGTCGTTTCGAAATTCGAGGCATGGAAGAAGTGGTGACTCGAGGTCGAGAGTTGCGAACTCCCAATTCACAAAGTCCATATTGAATCAGGACTGTCATATCGTGGGAAGTTCAGAGTTGTTTATTTGTGGTGAGAAGCCATCATGATTTTGGCCATCAAGTGAAGGGATAGTTGTATTGAATTTCGTCGATGCGTGAAATACCAAGGTGTTGAAACATTTGGGGCCTGATCACATTGGAAGGTCATGTCAAGTGAAGTCAAGGGAGGAATCAATTTCCCATTAGCCTTTTTGGATTTTTGGGGATTGAAGAGATAGAGAGACCCACATCTAGTATTGTGAAGTCGTGAAACCCGAAATACCCTTTCAGGTGAAGATTGTGGTCACGTCAGTTGGCCATGTGGTTAAGAGTTGGCACTTAGTGCTTTAATGCATGGGAATAACTCCTAAGGACCTGTGGATACACACTTGTGTGTGGAAGATTTCCTGTGAGGAAATCAAGGAGTCACTCAGACTCAAGAGTAGATTAAGAACAATCCTTAGACTGGGAGGTCAAGAAGAACCTACTAAGGTAGGGGGTGTCTGCGTCGATTTGTGAGGAAATGTGTTAAATGTATCGAACAAGGAAAATACAACACCTCCAAGAACCAATGAGATAATTTGTACACATCATCTATACAGATAATGATTAGAGACTATATGTTTTTGAGCTAGACAACAGGAAAGAAAAATCCCTCCGCCAACATGACGAAGAGACAGAAGAGATGCAAGTGAAGTGTTTCATATTTCACATTTTGTAACCTTTACTATTTTAGAAATAAGGATAATTCCAACCGTTTGGGATTGAGAACCTTTTGTATAAATACATATTTAGATGAATGGACAAAGGATGCTTCTTACCATATTGTAACTAAGAAAACTCATCCTTTGTGAGTATTAATACAAGTGCATACATGGATTCCAAATTTTGTGCAGTTTGAGTTATGTGATCTTCTTGTATTTCATATTTTCAGTTTCCTTTAATGTTACTCCTCAACAAGTGAATCAATGCAATTTAGTACAAAATCTACTGTAATCCTATTTCATTTATTTATTTGATAAGCAAGCAATTTTTCCTTTGTATTTGCTATCAACAAATACAAGACCTGGAAGCTACTTGTATCACTATACCATATATCCTTTTAGAGGTGCATTCCACTCTTTCTTCTACTATAAACAAGGTAAGATTCTTCTATCATTGATGCCTTATATTGTTTAATAGTTTTGTAATTTTCTCCATCACCACTCAATTTGATTAATTGACTCAGACAAAAAAACATGGTGTTTGTTCTGTTCAGCTATTAATTTCATTTGAGGATTTAAATTCTTACATAACTAATGGAAGAAAAATCACTCTTAAAACAAATCATTCCTTTAATTCTTGATGCTTGACATTATGCTTTGATCCTTAAGTTTAATCTCAGGAACAACATGTTTTTGGCGTCATTGTTGGGGACAGAGAAACAAAGTTATTTTTCCCTAGGAGAATGACATGGTAAGTTTCTCTCTTTGATAGTGAACAAATATTGAATACAGTATTAAGGCTAGTTTAAATTTTCACTTGGAGACTCCACCACTAATAAGATGGCATTCAGTTGAAGGAATACCGAAAAAAACCAGACGATAAGAAGACCATGTCTGTATCTAACCATGAAAAAAATTTAAAACCAAGGGGATACCTCAAGAAGACCATTGCATTCACAAGTAAGGTTTATCAACCCAAACCCACACAGTCTAATGCTAAGGTTCCACCTGAACAATTAACTCCGTAATAATATTCCACCCAAATCCATTTTGGAGAAACATCAACAGATAGAGTTGAATCCAGAATCATAAACCCCGAGTCAGTTTTACCTGAGATAAAAGATGAAACTGATTCAATTGCATCCTTTGCTAATAAAGGTAAAATAAATATATCAATAAATTCTTTGATTGATGTTCCATCAGTCCCCGAAATAAAGTTTCCATCTTCCTGAAGTTTCGAAGAACATATCTTACACTCTGATTCGACTCCTATTGGATCTCCCATTTATATATCTTGCAAGTCCGAAGAACCTATTCCTCATCTCTCTTTTCCCTCCTTTTTCGATTTTCTGTCTCCTGACGATCAATTCCTAGAACCCCTTTCTCTTCATCCCGAAGTAGCCAAAATTTCACTACACATCTTTGAAAATCCTCTCTATAATCCCCAAGTTTCATCCCCTATATTATCAATAGCTTCTGCCAGAGGAGGTGGTGCCAGAGGAGGTGGCATCGAAGGCGGCAGAGGTGGAGGACAATTTGGTGTTGGAGGAGGAGGAGGAGGTCGTTAAGGACTACTCCCACCTGCTATAACTTTTTCTAAAGTAGCTGCTAGGTATGCTCCTTTAGTCCTCCAAGTTCCCCTCCACGATTTACTCGAAAACTTTATGAAAAAACTGCCAAATTTCACAGGAGAGGGAGACTTAATGGCCACTGAACACATAATTTTTTTCGATCAATTCAATGCTTATTCAAGGATCTTAGTTCAAAATTTCGAAGGATAGGTGAGAACCTGGTTCCGAGGGCTACCGACAGGTTCTATTAGAACATATGACAAGTTGGAAAATGTGTTTCTCAGATAATGGGAAGAGAGGAAAGATCACCTTTATTATCTAGCCGAGTTCATAGATTTAAGAAAGAAAAATTCAAAGATAGTTCTCAAATTCACTGAGAGATTTAATAAACTATATAAAAAAATTCCAACTCAGGTTAAACCTTCCCAATATGCAACAAAAGTGACTTTCGACGGGGATTTTGAGCCTAAATTTTCCTTACTCTTGAGGGAAAGGAGGTATGCAGACCTCACAAGAATGCAGGATGATGCTATAGAAATTTAGTCAAATATGATGGCATCGGAAAAATTGAAAGATAAATTCGAAATGGGAAATAAAGAAACCAGACGATTCAGAGAACAAGCAGGACCTTCTAGATCTGGGAGGTCTATGGAAGACAAAATGGATGACATGGAAAAAATAATTAAATAATTATCAAACAAAATCTCGAGGATGGAACTGGACCGATCTAAAATGGATCATTTTGTCAGAAAATATTTTAGAATAAATCATAACCCTCAAACACAACAAAGACAGATCAAAAATGAAGATCAGAAGACTTAGACCCCCTTTAAAAACAAAAATTTTATAGGACGAGATGACATGTGAAACATTGAGGAGTTAGAGGAAAACATGAATAATCTTAGTGATGACGATCAAGAACCTCATTTGACGAGACAATATTATGCAAGGTCTTTAGGTGCAGAATACATGTTTAATGATGATGGCATAAATATTACAGAAGATTCTTCTTATCAGGCAATCACCGACAATATAATGGATGATCTTCAACAGAAGTATAATTTAAGGCCTAGAAATATAAATGTCACAACTTTCTAGCCGAAGAATATATTGACGAGAAGTAAAGTGAGTGAGGCAGTTCAATGAGTAGTTGAAACATAGACTACCAAGACAAAAGCAGTTGAAACGCATACTGCCAAGACAAAACCAGTGGAAATTCCAACTGTCAAAACAAAGGCAGTCAAAAAGAAAGCAACACAAACTAATAAATCAGAAAAAAAGGAGATAGAGATCCCAACCAGAGAAGATGAAAGGACAATGGGGAGTTTCAATCTAGAAAACGAAATTAATAAAATCAAGATCCCTATACCTTTGGTTGAACTGGCAAAAAGCGCTACATATAGAAAACAAATTGCCAAAATGATCAATTTTTCAGATATTGAAAGTCATGCAGATGTTATAAAGTTAGAAGATGATAAACCAAATATAATGTTTGGTCCGCATTTTGAAAATGCCAGAGATTTTGTCACTCCTTTCTACATCACGATGACTATGCATGATCATCTGCTCCATAATTGTATGTTAGATTCTGGATCCTCCCACAATGTGATGCCCAAAGCTACTATGGAAAAACTGGGCCTTGAAATTACCATACCATACATAGATATGTATTCTTTTGATTCGAGAAAATTTAAATGTATGGGTATGATTAAAGATTTAGTGGTTAATCTTGCACAGATTTTGGTAAAAAATATTCTGATGGATGTGGTTGTTGTTGATATCCCTGCAAAGTATGGTGCCAAACTTGGAGGATCCCTTCAACTCGACATGACTGTTGGGATCTAAATATGTCCTAAAATATAACCTCTATGCATCATCCGAAGGTAGGTGCTGGCATAAGCGTTTTACTTGTTGCCTACGTAGGTTCTTACCTTTCGTTTTCAATACTCGTTTTCCATAGATGCAACCCCAGCAAAGGGAAAACAATTGTAACAAAAGGAATGACAATTGTTCCATTCAAATGAACATCACTACTTACAAAAGGAACAACAATTGTGACAAGGGAACGACAACCATTATATTGGGCTGAACTAATGTTGTATTAATTGAGTTGTAGTACTTTCCCAACTATTTAATTTATCATATCGAGGTTCGTAAACTTACGAAAAACACAAAAAGTATATACAAGATTGAAGAGAAACTAATCTAATCTAATGTCTAAGCTATGACTGAAATTGAATCATTAATCTAATGTAGGAAATTGAAACACATGACTTGGAATTGAAATTAATCCAGGAATGGGAAATTGCGCAAATGGAATTAATCTAGAAATAGAGAACTACATGAAGGAAAAGAAAATACAACATGTGAAGAGTTGAATGGCACAACAACATATGAGATCTCTCACTAATGAAGCAAGCTTATATTACAATAATCAAATCAATCTTCATAAAACAATAATGAAAGCATGAAAACCAAAACCATGAATCAAAGCTAAGAATCCCTTTCTCTTTCAAATCCTAATGACTACCATTAATGACTACTCTAATTCCATACTCTAATTGCATACTCTAATTGAATCCTCATGAAGATAGATAACTCTCTTTTATACATGAGAGCCTTTAAGATAAGATAACCATCTCATTATTACAGATTCATTTTTCTCTCAACCTATTTCCCATTATTACAAAATACAATCCCTTCAAATCCTCACACATATCTCTCATATATCTTGGATAAGATATTCCAACCAAATCTCCATGATCTTCTCCTTGGAATGGGCTTGAATTATCTCCTCAAATATTGAAATGGTGGAGTAAGTATTCAAGAATTCCTTTTGAATTAATCCTTCACATATTCCTACACATTACAAAGATCACACATTTTTGAGATATATATGAAAACATGTCAATTTTCTAACATTTAATCACAAATTCTCTTTTAATACTAAAATGAATAAAGTGGAAAATAATAAGGTGAAACCAAAATGTATTTATGGAAATGATGTCATGAAAGGTTAATGGGGTGATGAAATGTGAAGAATAATGAAGGGAAAGGTGGATGAAAATAAGACATTTATGAGCTCCAACAATGACATACGCTACAATCCCGATCTTTTGCGAACAGTTCACTCACCTGTACAAAGAAACAAGGTTGGCATATACTGTAAGTGACCCACATAATCCAAACAATTACCATGTTTATGTCACCGATCAGGATTTAGGAAACCGTATATTATCTCTCAATGATGATTTAGATGAATGTATAGCAGAAAGTTGTATAGAAAAAGAAAAAATAGAAAAAACAAATAAAAATGTAAATAGTGTTGGAGTTTGGAAAATGTATTTCGATGGTGCTTTGTCTTGTGAAGGAGCAGGAGTTCGAGTGTTGTTTTTGGAACCCGGAGATGATTTCATTATTCCCTTTTCCTATAGATTACAATGGGGCATCAATTATACCAATAACATATGCGAATACGAAGCCATGGTTTTAGGATTAGAGGAAGCCAGAAAGTTGAAAATTGAAAATCTGATAGTTTATGGTGATGCAGAATTGATTGTGAAATAGATAAAACAACATTATTAGGCCAAAAACCCAAGGCTGAGGTCATACAAAAATTGTGCCTCGGATCTGATTGAGAACTTTTTCTCATCGTTTAATATTCACTACATCCCTATAATGGAAAATCAACAAGAAGATCCATTGACCAAAGCAACGGAAACATTTGTACCTCCTATTGTCCTCAAAATAAAGTATCACATAGAAATGAGGCACAAAACCTCAATACCAAACAATGTAAAAGATTGGTAGGTCTTCGAAGATGATGAGAAAATCAGGCAATTCTTAGAAATGGTGGACGAATTTTATGAAACACATATTGATCAGGAAAATCAGAATGACCCTGCCTGGATCATGTAGGAAGGTGAAGATCCTCAGGAGTTCCAAGATAAGATTTCTAATCATCGTATGTTGGTACTGAAAAATAATCAGATCCCTAAAGGTTTGATCTCTTTGGAAATATTATTTTATCATGATGACATTCCCTTAAAGTCTACCTTGCAGCCTCAACGTGAAGAGGTGGAAGATTGTAATATAGGCACCAAAGAAACTCCTAAGATGGTAAAAATATCTAAATACCTTCCTCCAGAAATGAAAATCAAATATGTTGAGTTACTCAAGTAGTACAAGGATGTTTTCTCCTTGTCTTATGATGAATTAAGAACTTATGATACCATTATAATCAAACATAAAATTCCCTTGAAACAAGGATGTAAACCTTTTAGGCAGAAGCTGAGAAAGATAAATCTGATACTACTTCCTATGATAGAAAGGGAGGTGAAAAAGCTCCTAGATGCGAAGATCATTGTTCAACTCAGGTATTCCGAGTGGGTATCCAATTTGGTTCCGGTGAGGAAGAAAAATGGTGAAATCAAATTGTGTGTAGATTTCAAAAACTTAAATGGATCACGTATTGGAAAAAGTGGTGAGAGAAAATAGAATGTATATGATTGATTGATTTTTAGGCTATAATTAAATTGCAGTCCATGAGGATGATAAATAAAAAACCTCATTCACCACCCCATGGGGTACCTTTATGTATGATAAAATTCCATTCGGTTTGATGAACGTAGGAGCCACTTTCCAACAAGCTATGGATATCGCCTTTGTCGGCGAAAGAGGTAAATTTGTTGTCATTTATCTTGATGATCTAACCATGTTTTCTAAATCTGACACAGAGCACCTGGTACACCTCAAATAGACGTTTGAGAAATGTCAAAAAATTGGTTTGTCTTTGAATCCAAAGAAATATCACTTTGCAATGTAGGAAGGTAAAATCTTGGGCCATATAGTATCTCAAGATGGAATCAAAATCGAACCAAAAAGGGTTGAAGCTATAGATACTATCAATATTCATAGAAACAGAAAAGAAATACAGTCATTTTAGGAAAAAATAATTTTTTAAGAAGATTCATCCCAAACTTCATTGAAATTGTAAAATTGATTACAGATATGCTCAAAAAGGACAACGAGGTCAAATGGACGACCGAAGCCAAAGATTCATTCGAACGCATTAAGGAATTTATAGGTGAAGCACCAGTGCTGGCCATCCCATATTATGTGAAATAATTCTTGATTTTCTCATTCGCCTTCGAACGGACTATCGCGGTCGTGCTCTTACAAAAACATGATGAAGGTTTTGAGAAACCAATAACATTTTTTAGTAAAATTCTCAGAGATGCTGAACTGAAATATGATATGTTGGGAAAACAAGCATATGCAATGGTAAAAGTCCTCAAAGCTTTCAAGACTTATGTGCTCCATTCTAAGATAATTGCCTATGTACCAACCAACGTTGTCAAGGATATATTAGTTCAACTAGATAGTGATGGAAAAATGGGTAGATGGTTAGCCAAGATTCAGGAATTTGACCTAGAAGTAAAACCGACCAAACTTGTCAAAGGTCAGGTATTGGCTAAATTATTATCCGAATCAAATTTCCGGGAACTTGGTATAAATCATCTACAATATTATAAAGATTTTTTAGACATAGACAAATTTGATGTTACTATACCTACAACCAAGATCCAAGAAAAAATCTCTTCCTATGCCTGGTATAAAGATATAGTTTCTTACCTTCTAACTCTGCAGTGCCCAAGCGATATGACCCCTTCCAAAGCTAGAACGTTGAAATTGCACACAGTAAAATATTGTATCATAGATAGCCAACTATATTGGAAGGATCATTTGGTATTTTTATTGAGTTGTTTAGTACAGTCTGAAACTGAGAGAGTCATAAATGAGTTTCACAAAGGGGTGTGTGGAGGGCATCACGCATGGAGAGAAACAACCTATAAAATCCTGAGAGATGGATATTATTGGCCAACATTATTCATTGATGTAAATGCTAAAGTCAAAGCCTATAACCACTGTCAACTATTTTCAGGCAAGCAAAATCTTCCTGCATTACCTTTGGTCCCAGTCAAAACAAAAGCTTTGTTTCAACAATGGGGTTTGGATTTCATCGGTGAAATACATCCACATTCAAGCGCACAACATAGGTGGATTTTGATCGCTACTGACTATTTCAATAAATGGGTGGAGGTCATTCTGACGCCAAACACAATAGATGTAATGGTGATCAGTTTCTTAGAAGAGAACATTTTATCAATATTTGGATGTCCTCGAAAGATAGTTACCAATAATGCCCAAGCTTTCAAATCCATGGCTACGGTAAGTTTTTGTCAAAATCACAACATTTTACTAGGATATTCCACAACCTACTATCCTCAAGGCAATGGATTAGCTAAGTCCTCAAACAAGAGCCTAATCACCATAATTAAAAAAGTGCTGATGGAAAATAAGAAAGCCTAGCATGTGCATTTGAAATATGCTTTGTGGGCTAATAAAATAGGCCCTAAGAAATCAATTGGAATGTCTTTTTTTCAAATGGTATACGGTACCGATGTGATTCTCTCCATAAATATTGTTCTGCCCATAATGAAACTTTGGCAGGACGCGGAGGAAGAGACAAATGACATCATGAGAAGAACAAATCAATTGATTGAAGTGAACGAAAGACTCCGAAAATACCAGGATAACATGAAAGGCTTGTTTGAACAAAAATCTAAAGATAGGTAATTTCTTCCTGGTGACATGGTTTTAAAGTGGGATGCCAGGAAGGAAGACTCAGGAAAGCATAACAAATTTGACAATATCTGGTGCAAACCTTTCAAGATCACAACTTATGAGGGAAAGAATTCATTTTTGTTAGAAAATATCGATCGAAAAATCATTAATGCCCCTATCAATGGACATTACCTGAAGAATTTCATGTAGTAACCAGATTCTGAACTCCCATTATACATACCGATTTGATTTTCATATTTTTGTTTACAATTTTTCGTTTCTTTGGTAAGTTTTTACTTTCACTGTAAATAGAAACAATTTTTTCGATTTCATAAAAACAAAAATATAAGAATAAGTAACGCATAGAGTTCCGATCTACAGAAGTTCCTGACAGCTCTCATGTTTATTTTCATTGCAGGATACTTGCTGATAGTCGAGAGATAATATGTAACAGAAATTGATGCTCACGTTTCAAAACATTGTCTTTATCTTGAAATAGGTGATAAATAGAAAGTTTATTTGGCTGAAAATATAGAGAAAATCTGAGGTATGAGCTTCTGCCCTACTGACCCAAGTTAAATTTTCAAGGAGATATCAATAGGTATGAAAAAAGTTTCATTTGTACGAATATTGTCACCTAATCTACAACCAGAGGAATATAAAATTACAGTTTAATTCTCAGGAGTTTTCTCTGGATAAAATAAAATTAAAAAAAAAAAGGATAAAATAAAATTAAAGTTAAAAAATGAAATGAAATTTATAATAAGAAAATAAGAAATAAAAATACCTCAAAGAAAATAATTCTAGAATCAACAAACAAACTCGCGTGGGAATGGCCGTGTGCACAATAGAACATTTGAATCCTCATTCTGTTTTTCCTTCTTATCCTCAAGCTAGATTTTCCCGTGATTCTAAATATCTTTTATTGATATTCATGAAGGGAAAAGGACTTCACCTTAACTTTGAGAGCTCAGAAACAAGTTTTCAACATGAGAATAGGCAAATAATCCTTGTGGTTCCTTTAAATTTAACTGAAATAAAGTATGTTTTGGCTAATCGTAACTACTTTAGCTTTTCTAATGGATTTAATCTAATTAGTTCCGCTTAAGGAAATTCCCTGGAAAATAAAAGATCCCCGTGAAAAATTCATTGTAGGCGAAGGTGTTTTGAAGGTCAGAAGAGTATTAGCCCAGAGTAATCAAAGTGATTTAACAGACCTATATTGCTAAATCATAAATAGATATCATCCCTGGTATATTATATTATATACAAATTGATTTCCCCCACATCATGTTTTAAAAACATAAGAAAAATGGTGAAAGGAAATTCATTAAATGATTTCCCCCATCTAGTCCAAAAAGGAAAAAGAGATGATGAAAGGAAATTCATTAAATGATTTCCCTCATCTCATCATTTAAATGCAAAGTTACTAATTGAAGTTATGAAAGGAAATTTAATGTGGGAATTAGATAAGTTCATCGGGGTACTAAACATGCTCGCTGGCAGTGAAACGATGTCTATGATATCTACAAGGTTGTTATACATGTATTACAATGTACTTTGATAACTAGTTATGATTCAACTAGATCTACATTCTAAGCCAACACGAGACTCCCTAATTAAAACATTAAAATTAATTTTCCTTGATGCGAACAAAATCAAACAGAGTCTGATAGATCAGTTAAGGTTATTTTGATTATCTCAGGAAAATCTGAGACCAGTTTTAAGAAAATGAATTTATTAATAAGACTAAACGTGAGACCGGTGAATGATTGAGTTTTGAAAGTTTTCAGGGATATGGATGAAGTCCGAAGTCCTTCTATGTGTCCTTTTTCAGAATGTGTTTCACATAAATGCAATAATGACTCCATTTACCCAATAAAGGCTACTTGGTCTACTGTTTGTCTACGTCTCACAGGGAGATGAGATCCCTAGATGGATCCTATGTTGGAACACATATATATTTATAAAACTTTAGACTTTAATAGATTTCATTCTCGTTCAAATAAATTAACGCGCTCTTGAGTCTCACCGTTGATTAAATATTTAACATAATCGAATGATCCTAAACTCTTAAAAGTTATGGAGCTGCCTACTCATTAAAGAAGTAAATCACTAACGTTTGTTTTCCAAATGTCGGGTTTCGGAGTTTCGCGATACAAACAGTTCAACATGTAGTAACTCCAAAATCTCGATATATGAAATCGCAAAACCATCTTAAGCATTTAAGTTTTATTAATTAAGAATTAAAAACGATTAATGGTTAATTAATCGTATCGCAATTTTGCATTTTGGGAATCATGCCTCAAGCAATTATCAAAGTCTCGATATCTGAAATTGCGAAACTATTTTAGGTTAATCACGATTATTGAAAAGGGTTAAACATGATTAAAATTAATTGATCGCATCACAATTTCGTGCTTTGGAAGTCATACCTTGAAACGTTATAGGATATCCCGATACTCAAAATTCCAAAATTTACGTAACAATAAGTGTAATTAACTGATACATTAATGATGATTATCACGTAATTAATCCTTCGTTGAATAACAACTCGGATAAAATCAAATTTTCATCTGTGATTTTCCTGAAATTTAATGACATTGATAATTGATTTATGACAATCATTCCAAATGAGATCTTAGACCATCGCCTAAATCTTATTCATTATGGAAAGTAAATTCTCTACCAGTATAAGTATTGGCAAATCAATATAATTAAAGTAAACGAAAATTGAATTTCAAATTTCATTGTGCGCTTTTACTAAGCAGTAAGTTTTCAAGGTAATGAGCTTTGTGTATTTCCTGTAACAGATAGCAGAGTTCTGATATATGATACCATGTCTCCTTGAAAAGAAACTAAAGCACCTGGTGAAGGATCAAGCCAGAACACAGATATCTTTTTCAAAACTTCTCCCAAAAACATAGACATCGTTAAATCCTGGATGCAAGTATTCAATATTTTGCAGTATGAATTAGTCAATTGCCCGGACGACTAAGGTGATGATGAGACGGAGGCCCTAGCTACCAAATAAAAAATTGTTTCCCAATCAGAGCTACATAAGACAGTGATGAGGCCTAGACTCCTGCCTTACAATGATATGGTCAGTTGGGCATTGGAGAACGTTGATATCCCAACTGGGACCATTTTCGATTCACAAAAGGTCGAAGTTGGGTCTTTCCAGCCAGAACATCTACAGGTGATGTAGAAATTTTATACAACACCAATTTTCATTTACAATGCTAGATTCCTAGTAGACTTTGAAAAGAAGAAATGTGATCAATATGGAAAAAACCTTCCCGATTTAATTAAGGACTGGTGCTCTCACCCCGAGAAGTTTAGAGTTGATTCCCATGGCATATACACAGTGGTCTCACTAGAACCTCACATAATGTACATAACAATGATGATGTGTAGACTCTACGAGAATGAAAACACAACCTATTTCCTTTTACCTTGGGTGCCTATTATACACACAATAGAAGAGAGATATTCTTTTGATTGGGCCAAGATATTGTCAGACAGTTTGGTTCAATATATTACAAGATATCAGTCACTAAAATACAAGGGGAAACCAACCCAATTTTTCATGTTGCCTTATATCATGGGCGTCGTCTGTTTTATGACAACTTTTCCTATGATGGGATGGAGTTGGACTCCAACTAGTGTTGAACCCATACATATTTATCATTCGATACTTTGGGAGGACAAGGAGAAAGAATTTGTCTAATAAATATGCAACCGGGTGGTGGTGTCGATGCATACCGCTATATATGGCTTCCCACCCCCGAGAATTTTCGACAAAATTGTGATAAATATGGCCAAGATAGCATATTGGTACATTAAAGAGCATTTATCCTATATTAGGGTTTTTGATTGTTCGGTTCCTCCACATGTTCTGCCTCAATTGTTTCCATATCGATTGGTGTGTCACAAAGTTGCACATCAAACTGTGCATGGGGGAATTAGCAAGGAGATGAAAGCAGTACAAAAGAAGGTATGACCCATTTTTCCTATGCAAATTGGTATGTTTTCTCTGTTGGACTTCAACCATTCTAAAGTAGAAGTCATGGCCCTGGAAGAAATCAAGTTATTCAATATCGAATTTAGGAAGCACGATCCATAGAAGATTGCAGGTAATCACATGGCCCTCTGCAACTTGAAAATATATTAACATGAAGATTATCCTCAAGACAAAATATTCTAAGGAGAAAGGTCATATCAAGAGGTCTTGAACTAAGTTCAAGCTCTGACGCCAGATAAATTGGATGAGTTTTATAATGTCCAGAGGCATCGAAGAAATATCCTCCCCAAAGTATTGCAAGGGGAAACCCCGACGCCCCCAGCCAAACAACAAACAGAAACCCGAGGGCTAGAAACATGGAGCTCTAGCATACAGGACGCCCATGACAATTTGGAGGAAATTGAGGCCTTGATAAAGAAGGCATAAGAAAAGCGACAGTCCACACAGGGTAAACTAGCAACTGACACAGTCGGGAAGCAACCATCCATAGAGATAGGTAGTTCTATCCAATATGTCACACCTCTACATTTCAGTAGAGGGAATCCAATGGTCGAAGTTGTATTCATAGGAGACCTTACACCTATTTCAGCAGAAGAGATACCTCCTTTGGAATTCTTCTTCAGTAAGAAAATAAAGGTGGTAGTAAGAAGAGAAACACACCAAAGGGATGGTGCGACTGTCAAGAAGCACATGATGCTATTACATGGGAAAGCCCTAGATGAAGAAGACTTCGCTACAAAGGTTGCAAGATCATTGGGATCTTTTGCGAAAACAAACCCGTTTTCAATGAGCATCCCGAAAGAGAAGTTGAAACAGAAATAAATGTTGATAAGTCAATTGCAAAATCCAGTGAAAACGGTGGAAAAGAATGTCAAGAGTGAGATCAACAAGGATTTTGAGAAGATTATAGCCAATGATAGACAGGAAATCCAGTAGCTCAAATCCAGTCTTGATGAGATGCATAAAAAGTCACAGACAAGCAATGAATTAGTTAGACAGTTTCAAGCGAAGGTAATCTTAACTAAAAAATAAGTAGTGGATATATCAAATTTCCAAACCCAAACTCTATATTTACATAAGGAACTGGAATCAACACAACAAAGCCTTTTAAATAAGGTGGAAGCTATCCAAAACCATTTTCAAGTGGTAAATCAATCCTTAGATAAAATTTGTTCAAAAGAGAGAGAGGTTTTTGCTGCTCGGATCAATTTACAAGAAGTAGGTGTGTCGTCAGCAAGAGAAGGGTTATCTATGGTTTCCAGGTTCTCTCTTTCGGAGAAAATTGGAGGTGATATAATATTGAAGACCTGGGAAACTAACATAGATGAAAGTAAAAGAATGGCTAAATAAGTGAAGGAGGATTATGAAGAAGCTTTTCATTCACTCGACAAAGATTCTTTAGGATTTAGAAAATATAGTATCTCTGAAGTACTAGGACAAGTTGATATAGTGAAGCAACAACTTAACATTAAGACAAACATGGAAGAGGCTCAAGCCAAAATATTACAATTAAATCAGATTGATATTACTCAGATAAATAGATGGCTAGTGAATCCTACTTTGCAGCTACAGTGTATAGCTTCAGAGGATAGGATAATGGAAAACATATTACCTCAATTAGAAAATAAATTATATGCTTTTGAGGAAAATGACTTAACAGAACCCTCCAGGCTGGTGGTACAATTTGTGAGAAAATGTGTTAAATGTATCAAAGAAGAAAAAGGAAGCACCTCCAAGAACCAATGAGGTAAACTGTACACATCATCTATACAGATCATGATTACAGACTATTTGTTTCTGAGCTAGACAATAGGAAATAAAAACTCCTCTGCCAACATGACAAAGAGACAAAAGAAATGCAAGTGAAGTGTTTCAGATTTCACATTTTTTAACCTTTACTATTTTAGAAATAAGGAGAATTCCAACTGTTTAGGGTTGATAACCTTTTGTATAAATACATATTTAGAAGAATGAACAAAGGTTGCTTCTTTCCATATTGTAACTAATAAAACTCATCATTTGTGAGTATTAATACAAGCGCAGACAAGGATTCCAAATTTTTTGCAGTTTGAGTTATGTGCTCTTCTTGTATCTCATATTTCCAAATTCCTTTAATTTTACTCCTCGACAAGTGAATGACTACAATTTAGTACAACATCTAGTGTAATCATATTTCATTTAGTTATTTGATAAGAAAGCAGTTTTCCCTCTATATTTTCTATCAAGAAATACAAGACCTGCAAGCTACTTGGATCACTATATCATATATCATTTCAGGGGTGCATTTGTTGGAGTTACTTCACACACATGTAGGATTTATTTTTACTAAGGTTTTTACTTGTTTATTATTCATAATTAGTCATTATCCAGACTCCTATATTTTAGGGGAGAATATTCCACCTAGAGAATATTCTCTTTTAGTTGACACTTCAGTTTGACTAGTTGAGTTGAGTTTAGATGTTGCATTGGTTTTATCACCATGCTAATTTGACCTTGCCTTGGGATCATCACCAAACTGGCACATTACCCTTGATTCCCTAAGTTAACTCCTCACTACTCTTTGTTCAATCAGTTAATTGAAGACTAGTT
>SNQJ01S0041168.1:24877-38306 GCA_010110895.2 Picea sitchensis
GGTTATATATAGATCCTCCTCTATAACAGTCTGAAGCAAAAATACATTAGTTCCAACGGATCCCAGATCCGAGAATAGCTTGAAATCAAGTTTAAAAACGGTCTTCACATCTTCGTGACACGTAATGTCACGAAGCGTGAACCATGAAATATTAACGACTCAGTTCTATCATTGTGCCTTCAATCATCGTATGAGCGATGTCTCCATCTGTCATGTAAACCTCGCTGTCTCCCCCTCTGTCCATAACGCGCAAATCTGTAGCAGCTTTGTTGGTGTCTCCACAGGGTGCGAGCTAGTACCTGGTACTGGCAAATCCTGTTCCAAGAATAGAAGTGGTACCTAACCCGAGCCACGTTAGTTCCATTGTTAATTTAAAGCATCAAAATTCATAAAAATAACTTGAAACGTAAAGATACCTTAAGTAGCCCCATTGAGTGGTAGGGAGATGTCAATTATGTCAAAACAAGGCCAAAAGGGGTGGTACTGGGTATAGAGATGGAGGTCTTTGTGATATAATATATGCAAAAATATGATCAAAACTGGAGACCAAGAGAAACAAGGAAGAAAACCAATTCAGAAATATCTACATCTAAGGCAAACCTAAAGAAAGAGGACAGGTTCAGAGGAATTTCTCTTGGTCAAAGTCAAAGGGAAGAAAGAGAAATCTTAAGTGCTGGTTTTGTGGCAAATCTAGACACCTAAAGAAGGATTGTTGGAAGCGACAACAAACATCCAAAGAAGACTCTCCAAAAGAGACGAAGAAAGAAAATGCAACTGAAACAGGTTCTGCAACAGGTCCAGGTATGACTAATGAAGTTTTATCAATTAGTATTGGTTCACGTCATGATCAACAGTGGTTATTAGATTCTGGTGCTTCAAATCACATGTGTCTTCATAGACATTGGTTTGTTACTTACCAGTCTATAGATGATGGAATAGTTTACATGGTAAATGATATCTCGTGTAAAATTGTGGGAATTGGAAGCATTCAAATTAAGATGTTTGATGGAACTGTAAAAATACTAACTGATATGAGACATGTACCCGAGATTAGGAAGAACCTAATTTATTTGGGAGTCTTAGATACTGGAGGATATAATAGTATTGTTCAAGGTGGAGTTATGAAAGTCTACAAAGGAATCCTACTGGTTATGAAATCTAAGAAGGTTGGTAACCTGTTTTTGTTAGAAGTAAGAACTGAGTCAAAACATGTGACAATGGTATCTAAGAACGATAGTGACTGTGTTCAACTGTGGAATCAACGGTTGGGCCATATGAGCGAAGAAGGATTAAATGTATTATCTAATCGCAAGTTACTTCCTAGTCTAAAATCTTTAAAGTTAGATTTCTGCAAGCATTGTATTTATGGAAAACAGAATAGGCAGAGATTTAAAACCGGAAGACACACCAGTGAAGGAATCCTTGATTATATCCATTCTGATGTTTGGGGATCATCTCCTACTAATTCATATGGAGGATCATCATATTTTGTAACTTTTATAGATGATTTCTCTAGGAAGGTTTTGGTCTATATGTTGAAAGGAAAGGCTGATGTATTTACTGTTTTCAAGCAGTTTAGAGCTTTAGTGGAAAAGAGCACTGGTAGATCCATTAAATGTTTAAGAATTGATAATGGCGGTGAATGTACTTCAATGGAATTTGAGAACTATTGTAAGGAGTTTGGGATTGATAGGCATAAAACCATTTCCTATACTCCTCGGTAGAATGGAGTTGTTGAACACATGAACAAAACTCTTATAGAAAGAGCAAGGAGTATGCTAAGTAATGCCAACTTGCAGTAGGAACTGTGGGTAGAAGCAGTAACTACATATTTTTATCTGGTGAATCGATCACCATCAACAACAATAGAATACAATATTCCTGAAGAGGTATGGAAAGGTCACCCTTGTAATTATTCTAATCTTAAAGTTTTTGGTTGTGAAGCCTATGCTTTAATTCCGAAACATCAGCGTTCTAAATTAGATCCAAAATAAAAAAATGCTTATCTTTGTTGGATATGGTGATGGTATTAAGGGGTACAAGTCGTGGGATCCTACTGCCCACAAGATCACCATTAACAAAGATGTAATATTTGATGAATCATCTCTCATCAAATCAGATGTAGATGTTCAAATGAAACAGGAAGAAGTGCCTAAGTATCAACAGATTCAGTTTGAAACCAGTTCAAATACAAGTGAAAGTGAACATGAACAAGTTTCTGAAGATGTTTATGAAGAGTTTTCTGTAGAGGAAGACATTGTTGATGATAACAATCAACAGAATGTGGATGAGCCACAAACTTCCCTAAGGAGGTCTACACGAGTTAGAAATCCTCCAAGAAGGTATGATGATTTTTTTTCGTCGATTTCTTTAAGTACTAATGATGATGAACCTTCATTCTATCAGGAAGTTGAGAAGGGTTTTAATAGTGATAAATGGAAATAAGGAATGAAGGATGAAATGAAGGCATTAGAGAGGAATGTCACATGGGACCTGGTAGAACTTCCAAGAGACAAAAAAATTGTAGGTTGCAAGTGGGTCTACAATTTTAAGAAGGGTGTTGATGATAAGGTGGATAGGTACAAAACAAGGTTGGTTGTGAAAGGTTATTCTCAGAAAGAAGGTATTGACTTTCATGAGATTTTTTCACCAGTTGTTAACTCTGTTTCAATTTGAATTGTGTTAGCATTAGTTGCATTACTTGATTTGGAGGTTGAGCAACTAGATGTTAAGATTGCTTTCTTACATGGAGATTTGGATGAGGAAATTTACATGGAACAAACTGAAGGGTTCATTCAGAATCGCAGCAAGAAATGTTTTTGCAGGCTCAAGAAATCATTGTATAGTCTGAGGCAGTCGCCCAGACAATGGTACAAGAAATTTGACTCTTTCATGGTGAGCCAAAATTATACGAGTGACTATGATCATTGTGTCTACTTGAAGAAATTGAATAATGGAATATTCATTATCTTAGTATTGTATGTTGACGATACGCTTTTAGCAAGCAAAAGCATAATTGAGATCAATAGGTTAAAGGCTCATTGGCTAGGACGTTCGATATGAAAGATCTAGGAGAAGCAAGGAAGATTTAAGGCATGGAGATATTCAGAGATAGGAGGAATGGTAAGATTTGGTTGTCACAATAGAAGTATGTTGAGAAGATACTTTTGAGGTTTGGTATGAACGATGTGAAACCAGTTTCAGTCCCTTTGGCTTCCCATTTAAAGCTTTCTTCAAGTTTATTTCCTAGTATAAAACAAGAAAAGGAATATATGTCTCAAATACCATATGCTAATGCAATAGGAAGTCTAATGTATGTGATGGTTAGTACAAGGCCAGACATTTCACATGTAGTTGGGGTTGTCAGCAGGTATATGGAAAATCTAGGTAAAGAGCACTGGGCAACAGTGAAATGGGTACTTCGATATCTAAGGGGCACAAGTGATTATTGTATCACCTATAACAATGGTCGTGAGTTAGTATGTGGATATGTTGATTTTGATTTTGCGGGTGATTTGGATAAGAGAAGGTTAACTTCAGGGTATGTCTACTCTTGCAAGTGCAACTATTAGTTGGATTTCAAAGATACAGAACATTGTTTCTTTATCCACTACAAAAGAAGAATACATAGCTGCTTCACATGCTTGCAAAGAGGCAGTTTGGTTGAAAGGTTTGTTTGGTGAGTTTGGAAGGATGCAAGACAAAGTAAAGTTACTTTGTGATAGTCAAAGTGTTATTCAATTGGATAAGAATCCAACCTATCACAGTAAAACAAAACATATACCTATCAAGTACCATTTTGTAAGACAAGTCATCGATGAAAGTGGAGTCTCTCTTGAGAAAGTGAATACAAAAGAGAAATGCGCAGACATGTTCACAAAACTAGTACTGTTAGAGAAGCTACGATGGTGCTTGGCTTCTCTTGGCTTGCATAAAAGGTGATGAATAAAAGGAGGAGCAAGGTATCAGGTTAATTGTTGTCAAGGTGGAGATTGTTGAATATGCCAACGAATTTCCTAGATTCGGTAGATATGAACAAATTTAGTGGAGCCTATTTTGTAGTAGTTTGTTCAACCAAATCTACCAATTTGGTATGAACGCACAAGTTTAGAAAATAGTTATGTAACTAATCTAATTCTGTTCATTATTTATGTAAGCCCGCAGAGGCAGATGATGAGGGTGAGTGAGTTTTTGTAATCTCCATGATTTGCATAATAAGACAACTGATACCTCTGCTTGGTGGACGTAGCCCAATAGTTGGGTGAACCACGTAAAATCTCTATCTCTATAATATGTGTGTGATTGTTGATTGTGTTTCTCCGCATTTGCAATTATAACAACTTCTCCCTATGGTGTTTGTCTTCCATACACATACTTTGCTATGGTTTAATTCTTGGTCTTTTCATGCTCTGTGGTTTATCGTTATTTCCAAAGGTATTTTTTATCAAATGTTTTTCTAACAATTGCATAAACTTTGTAAATCCTTTTTTTTTATTATCATTCCACATTGATTTTTTGGCATATTTTTTATTATTGATTATTTTCTTTTGGTTATGATCATGTATCAAGTTCATGTTTCTTTCCCTTTGCGTGGTTTGCTGTATCTGCATATGGGTACAGTTTGATTGAATCTATATATATCGATGATTCGTTTAAGAGTTTGTGGAACTAACAGAGAATGTGGATGGTAAAAGGTGTGTCAACTTATTTATTTACTTTAATTGAAGTCATTGGAAAGATGATTGGTGTATCGGAGGTAGGCTTCGAGGTGACGAGCAAAGTAGTCAACAATGAAGCAGCCAAAATATACGATTTTATAATGTATTAAGTACATTATGATGATTTTATAATGTATTAATGTATTTTATATGAAAACTAATTATAACCCTATTTAGTAGTACACACATGTATTGAATCTTTGTTGCGGCTACTTATTAGGGTTTTTTGTCACTACTTATTATGGTTTGGGTTAGGGAAAAATTAGGGTTAGGGTTAGGGAAAGATTAAGGTTTTGAGCATCAATGGACTAATAAGATAGTGACTCCAAATTAATATTCAAGTTAATAAGATAGTGACTCCAAATTAAGATTCAAATTAATAAGATAGTGAAACATTTTAGTGTTTTTCCATTAACATATATATTTTAGTATTCCATATATAAAATAGTATTCAAAACATAAATAATTAGTGAGAAATGGCATAGAAACAATGATATAACCAAAACAATACCACAATAATACCAAAATAACACCAGAAAGACCACTTTGATTACTGAGAGCAGTGTTCACTTGCCTCTTCAAAGGGGAAACCTCTAGTAGAGAAGAGATCTATTACAACAATATCCAAGACAAAAATTATCATACCCTCTATTCTTATGTATACTAAATCTATCTATCCAAAAGAACAATCTAGAGGAAGATCCTTCTAGAAGAGGAAGCTTCTATTAGGTCTTCTTACATTTGACTTATTCCTCCTTATTGCTAGGCCTTATTAATATTGACCTTTATTACATGGAAACATATTATTCTACCCACTTGAGGTGTTAGGTAGGTTAGGTTCCTAACATGCCCTCCCCCTTAAAATCAGCCTTGTCCTCAAGGCTTGAGATGAGGAAATTGTTGCAGAATGTTAGCGGGCTCCCAGGTGGCATCTGCGAGAGTTGTATATTTCCACTCGACTAACACTTCCTTGATGGTACACTGAAGAAGACAACACTCTCGTTGGTCCAAAACTGCTTGTGGTTGCAACTAGATGGATCCTTCTTCATCCAACTCAGGAAGGTTGGTTTGACTTTGGCACTTAGTTCCAATCACCTTTTTTAAGCAGGGGACATGAAAAATAGGATGGAGCTTAGAATGTTTGGGAAAATATAACTGATAGGCCACCTATCCAACACGCTTGAGAACTCTATAAGGACCACAAAATTTGGGCATCATTTTCTAACAATGTTTGGCCTTGAGTGAAGTTTTCTTATAAGGTTGCAGTCGAAGAAATACCTGTCTCCTTCAGCAAATTGATGTTCTGAACGACCTTGATCAGCTTGTTTATTCATGAAATTCCGAGCCATGACCAAATTATCTTTGAGGGTATGGAGAATAGCCTCATGAATTGTAAGTGTTTGGTCAACCGCCTAGACCTTCGATACAACTAGCATGTAGGAGAGAACGGAAGGTGGCTTTTGGCCATAGACTGCTTCAAAAGGAGTCATGCGAGTAGTTGTATGGTAAGAAGTGTTGTACCACCATTTAGCTAATGGTAACCATTGAGCCCATTGATTTTTCCTTTCAAAGGAAAAACACCTCAAATAAGTCTCCAAACACTTGTTGACGACTTCAATTTGACCATTAGTATGGGGATGATAGGCAGTGTTGAGATGCAACTGGGTGCCCTGTAGTTTGAACAGTTCTTTCCAAAAATTGTTGGTGAAAGTGGGATCTCGAGCAGAAACAATAGAATGACATATGCCATGAAGCTTGAAGATATGATCCATGAAAATCTGAGCCACAATGGAGGTGGTAAATGGGCATTGAAGAGAACATAAATGAGCATACTTGGAAAGATGATCCACGACCACCACGATGACTGAATTATTTCCTGATTTAGTTAATCCCACAATAAAATCCATAGAGATGTCCCTCCAAATAGTGGGTGGAATCGAAAGCGGTTGGAGTGTGCTAGGAGGTTTGATGGTTTCATCTTTGTTGCATTGAAAAACATCACATTCAGCTAAAAAAGTGTGAACGCCCTTTTTTATACCATCCCAGAAAAAAGAACGTATGACCCGCTCATAGGTTTTGGTAAACCCTGAATGCCTAGCTGTGGGAATAGCATGAAGCTCAGAAAGCATCGTGGATTTAAGTTGTGACTGTTTACTTAAATACAATGGCCTTTGTAGCGAAGCTCATCATTGCGCCAAGAGTACCTTGGGGAAACTGGAGAGTTGGCTTGCAATTGTTGGATTAGATGCGATATTTTAGGATCATGTAGCCATTCTTGGCGCACAACTTGGAGCCAATCTAGTACAATTAAGGAGAGGGAGAAAAGGGACCCCTCTTCTTCGTATTTCCGAGAAAGAGCATCAACAACCACATTTATTTTCCTTTCTTGTAAATGATCTCATAATCATAACCAAAGAGCTTAGTTACCCATTTTTGTTTCTCTAGGGAGGAAGTTCATTTCTTCAGAAAATACTTGAGGCTTTGATGATCTGTCTTAATTTGGAAGTGTTTCCCCAAGAGATAAGGGCTCCAGATATCTATTGCATGCAGAATAGCCAATATTTCCTTTTCATAGATTGATTGGCCTAAATGGCGTTCTGACAATTGTTTTCTAGTAAAGGCCAAGGGTATGCCTTCTTCCATAAGGACGGTTCCAATTCCTCTGCATGAGGCATCACATTCCAAGACAAAGGTCTTTTTGAAATCAGGAAGGGCCAAGACTGGAGTAGTACACATAGCTGCCTTCAAAGCTTGAAAAGCCTAATCTGCTGCTAGAGTCCAAGTGAAAGAATTATTTTTAAGGAGGGCAGTGAGAGGGGCTGCAATATTTCCATAATTCCAAACAAACTTGCGATAGTAACCCGTTAAACCCAAAAAACCACACAATCCTTTGATAGTCTTGGGGCGAGACCAATCCTACATTGCTTCAATCTTTTTAGGATCCACCCGGACACCAAACTTGCCAAAAATATGACCCAAGTACTCTACTTATGAGGCGCCAAATGCACATTTAGAGCATTTGAGGAAAATTTGGTGCTGAGAGAGTAGATGGAGAACTTGATCCACATGGGAAAGATGGGATTGCCAATATTTTCTATCGATGAGAATATCATCAAAGAAAACTAAGACAAAATGACAAAGAAAAGGATGAAAGACATGATTCATGAGGCTTTGGAAGGTGGAGGGGGAATTACACAAGCCAAAGGGCATGACCAAATAATCATAGTGACCCTCATGAGTGCGAAAGGAAGTCTTGGGTATGTCAGCTTCTTGCATACATATCTGGTGGTAGCCAGAACACAGATCAAGTTTAGTGAAGTACTAAACACCACTCAGCTCATCCAAGAAATCATCAATGACATGAATGGGAAACGTGTCCTTGATGATGAGTTTATTGAGGGCACAAAAGTCAGGACACATGCGCTAAGTACCTTCTTTCTTACGTACCATGACCATAGGGGAATAATAATGGTTGGTACTGGGGAGGTTAACACCTCCTTGGAGCAATTCCTGCACTATTTTCTCAATTTCATTATTTTGTTCAAAGGAATGACGATAAGGGAGACCATTGGGGGGAAGGCTGCCAGGAACAAGGGGAAAGGAATGATCATGAAAACCATGAGAAGGAGGAAGTTCTTGAGGGATGGAAAAAATAGCTAGATGTGTGGAAAGGATGGCTTGGAGGTCAGGATGCACTGAGGGTGTCTCAACGGCTTGAATAGAATGGAGTTGAGAAATAATACTGGAGTGGCCTTTCTTGAGGAGATTTTCCATGCGATGGGAACTAATGATCTCAAGAGAACCAATTGTGAGACCTTGGAATTGATACCTTTGTCCCTCCTGTTGGAATTGCATGGTTAATTCCTTAAAATCTATAAGAATGGGACCCAAAGTGTGTAACCATTCAACACCTAGGAAAATGTCACAACCTCCCATGTCAATGGAAAACATATGAGATTTCATGTGGTAATGGTCGATTTGAAGACGAGCATTTTCACAATGCCCACCACATTTCATGGAACCACCATTGGCTATCATAATTTTAAAATTATTGACAGAACGAATATAGTAATTGGTTTCCTATGTAATGAGACGATGAATAAAATTGTGGGTGCTACCATTGTCAACAAGGATGATGACCTTCCTATTCTTAATATAGCCAATGAGCTTGAGGGTTTGTGGGGTAGAGAAGCTAGTGAGGGCATGCAAGGAAATAAGTGGGTCAATTTTAGGTGGGTCAGCAGGCTCCTGGGTAGCATCGAGAACGGAGGGCTCGTCAAGAAGGGGGACTGTCACATCATCTTCAGGAACATCTTTGGAAATGGACATAAAAAAATTTTGTTCCTTACACTTATGCCCCAGAAAATATTTTTTATCACAATTATAGCAAAGACCCTTCAATTGGCGTTCAACCATTTCATCCCTAGTTAGTTTGTGGACCTTGAGGGGAGTGACAAGGGGGTTAGGATTAGTGGGTCAAGGGAGAGTAACAAAAGAGGGTTTTTTGTTCTGAGAGAAAACAACTTGTTGGGCCTCTTTTGCACGTGTAGTAGCTTCCAACCAAGTCTGAGGGCGGGCCATGAGAACATGGGATCAAATTTCATCCTTGAGGCATATAATAAATAATTCATGAAAGAAAGCATCAGACATGCCCTTTGTTCGAAAGGACAAATGCTCAAAAGCAGTGATAAAGTATTCCGTTGTGCTTGATTGTTTCAACTTGATCAAACGACCGAGATAGTGGGTATCAGTATCAAAGTGGGCATAGAGCTTTGCAACAAACTGGGTCCAAGCAATATACCCATGACGTGAATTTTTACGCCATTGCCACCATTTCTAGCATTTAGAATCGAGATAGAGGACAACATATCGAATTTTGGCCAAGTCATTAGTAATACCATGTAGAGAAAAATAATGCTCCATTTGACTTACCCAACCCATTGGATCGGAGCCATCATATTTATTGGCCTCTACACGGCGAAGACGAGGTTCATGATGAAAGGAATTGGGTTGAAAATGCAGATACTGAGAGGAAGCAACAACATCGGGTGGGTCAGATGAGGAAGGATCCACAGGGCAGTTCAACAATTGATTGATAACAAACTCAAGGGCGGTAAATTGGGTTGTGAATTTGACTTCCATGGTGTCAAATTTGTGCTCTACTCTTTCAATGCGGGAATTGTTAGAGCCAATCTCAAATGTCATATGTTCAATGGAGCCATGGGATTGATTGATGGACCCTTGGAATTCTTGGGTGCGAGTGGTAGCCATTTGGAAAGGGGAAGTGCAGGTAAGGAAAAATGGGTGGGTGGGACCACAAAAACGTAAGTGATAGGTACCATAGCGATCAGTGTGAGAAGGGAAATATATTGGAATAGGCGAAAAAATAGGGAAACTGAGAAGAGGTCGGGTCCACTGAACCAAAAAGGATTAAAAATGATGGGCATGGCTGCGATCAGGGAGAAAGGTGTATTAATTTTCCAACCCAAATGCAAAAGACATAGTTGTGGGGAAATATATCTCATCTGTTCTATTTTCATTTTCGTCCCAAGGGTTAGGGTATTCAAGGGTTCTACAGACAAGGGTTTTCCCTATGCTATAGCTCTCTGATATACATGCAGGGTCCAACAATAGTACTCGGCCAAATATCTCAGGGAACCAACTAAGGAGGCTATACGATGCCCTTAGCCGTACTACCCGACTACCTAGGTACTAGAGAGTATATTCCCGAGTGTTTTTCTCGGTGGCACTATAGTAGTCAGGTGGCCAATCGGTTTATCTATGGAGGGATTCAAGATATCTAGTCCGATATGTATGTAGGTGTTGTCTGATGTGGTACCACTCGAAGGGGTACCAACATGGGTTACAAGGGTGGCCAACAGATGTGCATGAATCCCCAACTGTGGGTTTATGCGCGTAACGACAGATCTCTGTAACTTTAAGACGCTGGAATACACCTCTACCCTAAAAAAAAATTAACCCACAATTTTCTGTCGAGGAAGGTGCTGTGTATGAATCCCCAACTGTGGGTTTATGCACGTAACGACAGATCTCTGTAACTTTAAGATGCTGGAATACACCTCTACCCTAAAAACAATTAACCCACAATTTTCTGTCGAGGAAGGTGCTCTGATACCACTTGTAGTATTCTAGATATAAAATAGTATTCAGAACATAAATAATTATCGAGAAATGGCAGAGAAACAATTATATAATGAGAACAATACCACAATAATACCAGAATAACACTAGAAAGAGCACTTTGATTACTGAGAGCAATGTTCACTTGCCTCTTCGAGGGGGAAACCTCCAGTAGAGCAGAGATCTATTACAATAATATCCAAGACAAAACTTATCATAACCTCTATTCTTATTTATACTAAATCTATCTATCTAAAAGAACAATCTAGAGGAATATCCTTCTATAAGCGGAAGCTTCTATTAGGTCTCCGCCTTATTGTTATGACTTATTAATATTGACCTTTATTACATGGAAATATATTATTCTATACACTTGAGGGGCTAGGTAGGTTAGGTTCCTAACACACACACACACACACACAAACACACACACACACACACACATATATAGATAGATATATAGATATTTTTCCTTTCTATGGTGTAGTATCTAGAATGCTATTAGCTTTAATTATCCTATATTTTGATGTGAATTTGAATGCTCATAGATGGTGTTGTATTAAATCTTTGTTGCAACTACTTATTAGTGTTTTTTGTCGCTACTTATCAGGGTTTGGATTAGATAAAAATTAGGGTTAGGGTTAGAGAAATATTAGGGTTGTTAGCCTATTTATTTTCTTTAATCAAAGTTTCTAGAAAGATGATTGGTGTATTGGAGGTAGGCTTCGAGGTCACGAGAAAAGTATTTGAAAGGGAAGGAGACAAAATATACGATTTTATAATGTATTAAATACATTATATCGATTTTATAATGTATTAAATGTATTTTATATGAAAACTCATTATAGCCCCATTTAGCAGTACACACATGTATTAAATCTTCATTGCGACTCCTTATTAGGGTTTTTTGTCATTGCATATTAGGGTTTGGGTTAGGGAAAAATTAGGGTTATGGATAGAGAAATATTAGGGTTTTGAGCATCAATGGACCAATAAGATAGTGATTCCAAATTAATAAGATAGTGAAAAATTTTAGTATTTTTTCATTAACACACACACACACACTTTTAAAACCCAACATTTTTCCTTCCTTTGGTGTAGTATTTGGAATGATATTACCTTTCATTAATCCTGAATTTTGATGTTGATTTGAATCCTCATAGTTGGTCAGAATTTAAGAAAATTTCAAATACGTGGATATTTTTTTTCCATAAGAAAAAAAACTTTTATATTCATAGGATAATATACATGTTACAATCTTTCATTTCAAGCCTTTGTTGGCTTTCTCCAGGGACTATACTGTCTATACATCTAACTATATCAAAACAGGCCTATCAAGGCCTTTTTAACAAGCTACTACAGTGTATTCAAATTGTCCAAAATAGCATTTACAGCCTTACAAAAAAGTAAAATTTCTTTAAAGACGAAACTCCATAGCTTTGGTTTATCTTCCTTCAAAAAAATCATAAAAACCAAAGGCTCATTTTTGCAGCTACAGTGCTTCCTTTGAGAGTTCATTTTCTTTTCAATTAAGTTCCCTCAGAATGTGTTGAAATGTGAGCCATTCAAATTCTCTGAACGTGAGTTTTATATATCTTAGTAGAAAGGATAATATGGGATTCTGAATATTATTAATGCCTCTTGCCCAATCTATCACCAACTTGGATTCGTTGAAAACCTATAGCTTTGGAAAGCTTTTTTCTTTTGCAGTTTCCAGGAGGGTCCATAGTTCTATAAGTTCCACTATTCCTCCCTATTGTTTGTTCCACCTCCTACCACATAAATGATGTGAATATAATGATTGTGACTAATGTAAAGAACCACCCCCGCTCCACAGGTTGGGGGGTGTACTTGAATAGATCTGTCGAAGAAGCCCCAAGCGATGGTGTAATCAATGGAAGGTGGGATCATTGTTCAAGTTTTACTTGCCCTTATTTTTTCCTTGAATTATTCGGACTGACTGAGAGAGATTGTCTTCGTGAGCTCAGGTGGCACTAACTTGTCTTTAAAAACAACAATATTCCTAGCCCACTATATGTTGGAGATCATGATGCTCGAGAGCCCTACATACAAAGAGACGGATATGTCTTGTCTCCAAGATATGAAACAATCCTCATAGAGCCCTGGTTCCATTTGGCCTTGGATTTAGCTGTTCTTTTAAAATATTCACAACCTTCTCTGCATAAGAACAAGAGATAAAGAGATGAGTAATTGATTCTTGATTTCCTTTGCAAAGAGGAAATCTAAGACATTTTTCCCAAGTTAACAGTTTGTTTTTTAGTACTAGACAAAGTGTTAATTTTCATCTAGGAGGAGATTTGAGTTTCCAAAGGGCTTCCACCACCATTTCGAGTGAAGCATAGTGGTGTCTTCCAACTAGGTTTTGTATCCCAATTTGAACGAGTCGTTCTGAGGGTTTTTTGACCAACAAAGGGAGTCTTCTAAATCTCTATCAAGGAAAATGAAATTTTCTCATAAGAGGGATATATAGGATTTTCATTCATCTCGTAGAGATTTAGGGAGATCTATAGAATATGTGCTCTTCCACCCCAATCTCCCTCGGATCTGAT
>SNQJ01S0041168.1:38356-51033 GCA_010110895.2 Picea sitchensis
AGTTAGCTCTGCCCAGTCAGTCGAAGCTACATCCTGTTTTTCATGTTTCATGCTTGAAGAAGGTGATTGGAACTAGGTGCCAAATTCAAACCAACCTTCCAGAGTTAGCTGAAGAAGGATCCATTTGGCTACAACCAGAAGTAGTTTTGGACCAATGGGAGCATCGCCTGCGTCAGAGAACCATCAAGGAAGTGCTAGTACAGTGGAAAAATATGACTCCAACAGATGCCACTTGGGAACCAGCTACAATTCTGCAGCAGTTTCCACATCTCAATCCTTGAGGACAAGGCTGTTTTTAAGGGGGTGGACATGTTAAGGTCCTAACCTGCACATAGGTAGATCAATGTATTCGGATGTAATAAAGGTCAATATTAATAAGACCTTTCAATAAAATAGAATAAGGCGGATGTAAGAAGACCTAATAGAATCTTATGCTTCTAGAAGGATCTTCCTCTAGATGTTTCTCTTAATAGACATATTTAGTATAAATAAGAGTCGAGGGTATGAAAACCCTAGCTTGGAGATTATTGTAACAGAGCGTTGCTCAATTAGAGGTTGCCCCCTCGAAGAGGCCTGTGAACATTGCTTTCTGAATCAAAGTGCTTTTCTATTGCTATTTCTCATATTATTTCTGTGTATTGTGAAGATTATGCTAGATATTTTACTGTTATTCTGCCATTTCTAGCACTTTATTTTAGTTCTGCATATTTTATATATTTGGTATCTTGCAGCTTCTCTTGGCTTGCAGAAAAGATGATGAAGAAAAGAAGGAGCAAGGTATCAGGTTAATTGTTGTCAAGGTGGAGATTGTTAAATATGCCAATGAATTTCCTAGATTCGGTAGATATGAGTAGATTTAGTGGAGCCTATTTTGTAGTAGTTTGTTCAACCAAATCTACCTATTTGGTATGAACGCACAAGTTTAGAAAATAGTTATGTAACTAATCTAATTCTGTTCATTATTTATGTAAGCCCATAGAGGAAGATGATGAGGGTGAGTGAGTTGTTGTAATCTCCATGATTTGAATAATAAGACAATTGATACCTCTTCTTGGTGGACATAGCCCAATAGTTGGGTGAACCACGTAAAATCTCTATCTCTATAATCTGTGTGTGATTGTTGATTGTGTTTCTCCGCATTTGCAATTATAACAACTTCTCCCTATGGTGTTTGTCTTCCATACACATACTTTGCTACGGTTTAATTCCTGGTCTTTTCATGCTTTGTGGTTTATCGTCATTTCCAAAGGTATTTTTTATGAAATGTTTTTCTAGCAATTGCATAAACTTTGTTAATCCTCTTTTTTTATTATCATTCCACATTGATTTTTTGGCATATTTTTCATTATTGATTATTTGCTTTTGGTTATGATCATGTATCAAGTTCATGTTTCTTTCCCTTTGCGTGGTTTGCAATATCTGCATATGGGTACAGTTTGATTGAATCTATATATATCAAGGATTCGCTTAAGAGTTTGTGGAACTAACAGAGAATGTGGATGGTAAAAGGTGTGTCAAATTATTTATTTACTTTAATCAAAGTCATTGGAAAGATGATTGGTGTATCAGAGGTAGGCTTCGAGGTGATGAGCAAAGTTGTCAACAATGAAGCAGCCAAAATATATGATTTTATAATGTATTAAGTACATTATGACGATTTTATAATGTATTTTGTATGAAAACTAATTATAACCCCATTTAGTAGTACACACATGTATTGAATCTTCGTTGTGGCTACTTATTAGGGTTTTTTGTCACTACTTATTATGGTTTGGGTTAGGGAAAAATTAGGGTTAGGGTTAGGAAAAGATTAAGGTTTTGAGCATAAATGGACTAATAGGATAGTTACTCCAAATTAATATTCAAGTTAATAAGATAGTGGCTCCAAATTAAGATTCAAATTAATAAGATAGTGAAACATTTTAGTGTTTTTCCATTAACATATATATTGTAGTATTCCAGATATAAAATAGTATTCAGAACATAAATAATTAGTGAGAAATGGCATATAAACAATGATATAACCAAAACAATACCACAATAATACCAGAATAACACCAGAAAGACCATTTTGATTACTGGGAGCAGTGTTCACTTGCCTCTTCGAGGGGGAAACCTCTAGTAGAGAAGATATCTATTACAATAATATCCAAGACAAAACTTATCATGCCCTCTATTCTTATGTATACTAAATCTATCTATCCAAAGGAACAATCTAGAGGAAGATCCTTCTAGAAGAGGAAGCTTCTATTAAGTCTTCTTACATTTGACTTATTCCTCCTTATTGCTAGGCCTTATTAATATTGACCTGTATTAGATGGAAACATATTATTCTACCCACTTGAGGGGTTAGGTAGGTTAGGTTCCTAACATGCCCTCCCCCTTAAAATCATCCTTGTCCTCAAGGCTTGAGATGAGGAAATTGTTGCAGAATGTCAAAGGGCTCCCAGGTGGCATCTGTGAGAGTTGTATATTTCCATTGGACTAACACTTCCTTGATGGTACACTGACAAAGTCCACAATCTCGTTGGTCCAAAACTGTTTTTGGTTGCAACTAGAAGGATCCTTCTTCATCCAACTCAGGAAGGTTGGTTTGACTTTGGCACTTAGTTCCAATCACTTTTTTTAAGCAGGAGACATGAAAAACAGGATGGAGCTTAGAATGACAGGGAAAATATAACTGATATGCCACCTGTCCAACACACTTGAGAAATCTATAAGGACCATAAAATTTGGGTGTCAGTTTCTGACAATGTTTGGCCCTCAGTGAAGTTTTATTATAAGGTTGCAATCGAAGAAATACCTGTCTCCTTTAGCAAATTGATGTTCTGAACGAACTTGATCAGATTGTTTCTTCATGCAATTCCAAGCCATGACCAAATTATCTTTGAGGGTACGGAGAATAGCCTCATGAACTGTAAGTGTTTGGTCAACCGCCTAGACCTTCGATACAACTAACATGTAGGAGAGAATAGAAGGTGGATTTTGGCCATATACTGCTTCAAAAGGAGTCATGTGAGTAGTTGTATGGTAAGAAGTGTTGTACCACCATTCAACTAATGGTAACCATTGAGCCCATTGATTTTTCCTTTCAGAGGAAAAACACCTCAAATAATTCTCCAAACACTTGTTGACAACTTCAATTTGACCATTAGTCTAGGGATGATAGGCAGTGTTGAGATGCAACTGGGTGCCTTGTAGTCTGAACATTTCTTTCCAAAAATTGTTGGTGAAAGTGGGATCTCGATCAGAAATAATAAAATGATGTATGCCATGAATCTTGAAGATATGATCCATGAAAATGTGAGCCACAGTGGAGGCAGTAAATGGGTGTTGAAGAGAACAAAAATGAGCATACTTGGAAAGACGATCCATGACCACCACGATGACTGAATTATTTCCTGATTTAGTTAATCCCACAATAAAATCCATAGATATGTCCCTCCAAATAGCTGGTGGAATCGAAAGCGGTTGGAGTGTGCTAGGAGGTTTGATGGTTTCATCTTTGTTGCATTGACAAACATCACATTTGGCTAAAAAAGTGTGAACGCCCTTTTTCATACCATCCTAGAAAAAATAACGTTTGACCCGCTCATAGGTTTTGGTAAACCCTGAATGCCTAGCTGTGGGAGTAACATGAAGCTCAAAAAGCATCGTGGATTTAAGTTGTGTCTGCTTACTTAAATACAATGGCCTTTGTAGTGAAGCTCATCATTATGCCAAGTGTACCTTGGAGAAACTGGAGAGTTGGGTTTCAATTGTTCGATTAGATGTGATATTTTAGGATCATGTAGCCATTCTTGGCGCACAACTTGGAGCCAATCTAGTACAATTAATGAGAGGGAGAACATGGACCCCTCTTCTTCGTATTTCCAAGAAAGAGCATCAGCAACCACATTTTATTTTCCCGTCTTGTACATGATCTCATAATCATAACCAAAGAGCTTAGTTACCCATTTTTGTTTCTCTGGGGAGGAAGTTCATTTCTTCGGAAAATACTTGAGGCTTTGATGATCTGTCTTAATTTGGAAGTGTTTCCCCAGGAGATAAGGACTCCAGATATCTATTGCATGCAGAATAGCCAATATTTCCTTTTCATAGATTGATTGGCTGAAATGGCATTTTGACAATTGTTTGTTGGTAAAGGCCAAGGGTCTGCCTTCTTGCATCAGGATGACTCCAATTCCTCTACATGAGGCATGACATTCTAGGACAAAGGTCTTTTTGAAATCAGGAAGGGACAAGACTGGAGTAGTACACAGAGATGCCTTCAAAGCTTGAAACGCCTGATCCACTACTAGAGTCCAAATGAAAGAATTATTTTTAACGAGGGTAGTGAGAGGGGCCACAATCTTTCCATAATTCCGAACAAACTTACGATAATAACCCGTTAAACCCAAAAATCCACGCAATCCTTTGATAGTCTTGGGGCGAGACCAATCCTGCATGGCTTCAATCTTTTTAGGATCCATTCGAACACCAACCTTGCCAAAAATATGACCCGAGTACTCTACATATGAGGCGCCAAATGCACATTTAGAGCGTTTGAGGAAAATTTGGTGCTGAGAGAGTAGATGGAGAACTTGATCCACATGGGAAAGATGGGATTGCCAAGATTTTCTATCGATGAGAATATCATCAAAGAAAACTAAGACAAAATGACGAAGAAAAGGATGAAATACATGATTCATGAGGCTTTGGAAGGTGGAGGGAGCATTACACAAGCCAAAGGGCATGACCAAAAAATCATAGTGACCCTCATGAGTGCGAAAGGAAGTCTTGGGTGTCATCTTCTTGCATATATAGCTAGTGGTAGCCAGAATGTAGATCAAGTTTAGTGAAGTACTAAGCACCACTTAGCTCATCCAAGAAATCATCAATGACATGAATGGGAAATGTGTCCTTGATGATGAGTTTATTGAGGGCACGAAATTCAGGACACATGTGCCAAGTACCTTCTTTCTTAAGTACCATGACCACAGGGGAATAATAATGGCTAGTATTGGGGAGGTTAACACCCGCTTGGAGCAATTCCTGCACTATTTTCTCAATTTCATTCTTTTGTTCAAAGGAATGACGATAAGGGAGACCATTGAGGGGAAGGCTTCCAAGAACAAGGGGAAAGGAATGATCATGAACACCATGAGAAGGAGGAAGTGCTTGAGGGGTGGAAAAAATAGCTTGATGTGTGGAAAGGATAGCTTGGAGGTCAGGATGCACTGAGGGTGTCTCAACGACTTGAATAGAATGGAGTTGAGAAATAATACTGGAGTGGCCTTTCTTGAGGAGATTTTCCATGTGATGGGAACTAATGATCTCAAGAGAACCAATTGTGAGACCTTGGAATTTATACCTTTGTCCCTCCTATTGGAATTGCATGGTTAATTCCTTAAAATGCATAAGAATGGGACCCAAAGTGTGTAACCATTCAACACCTAGGACAATGTCACAACCTCCCATGTCAATTGAAAACATATGAGATTTCATGTGGTAATGGTCGATTTGAAGACGAGCATTTTCACAACGCCCACCACATTTCATGGACCCGCCATTGGCTATCATAATTTGAAAATTATTGACAGAACAAATATAGTAATTGGTTTTCTGTGCAATGAGATGATGACCAAAATTGTGGGTGCTACCACTGTCAACAAAGATGATGACCTTCCTATTCTTAATATAGCCAATGAGCTTGAGGGTTTGTGGGACAGAGAAGCTAGTGAGGGCATGCAAGGAAATAAGTGGGTCAACTTTAGGTGGGTCAACAAGCTCCTGGGTAGCATCGGGAAGGGAGGGCTCGTCAACAAGGGGAACTGTCACATCATCTTCAGGAACATCTTCAGAAATGAACATAAAAAAAAATTGTTCCCTACACTTGTGCCCCAAAAAATATTTTTCATCACAATTATAGCAAAGACCCTTCAGTTGGCGTTCAACCATTTCATCCCTAGTTAGTTTGTGGACCTTAAGGGAAGTGACAAGGGGGTTAGGATTAGTGGATCAAGGGCGAGTAACAAAAGAGGGTTTTTTGTTCTGAGAGAAAACAACATTCTTGGGCCTCTTTTACATGCGTAGTAGCTTCCAACCAAGTCTGAGGGCGGGCCGTAAGAACATGGGATCATATTTCATCCTTGAGGCATCTAATAAAGCATTCATGAAAGAATGCATCAGACAAGGCCTCTGTTCAAAAGGACAAATGCTCAAAAGCAGTGATAAAGTATTCCATTGTGCTTGATTGTTTCAACTTGGTCAAACGACCGAGATAGTGGGTATCAATATCAAAGCGGGCATAGAGCTCTGCAACAAATTGGGTCCAAGCAATATACCCATGACATGAATTTTTACACCATTTCCACCATTTCTATCATTCAGAATTGAGATAGAGGACAACATAGTGAATTTTGGCCAAGTCATCAGTAATACCATGTAGAGAAAAATAATGCTCCATTTGACTGACCCAACACATCAGATCAGAGCCATCAAATTTATTGACCTCTACACGACAAATTCACGATGAAAGGAGTTGGGTTGAAAATGTAGAGATTGAGAGGAATCAAAAACATCGGGTGGGTCGGATGAGGAAGGATCCATAAGGAAGTTCAATAATTGATTGATAACAAACTCGAGGGCGGTAAATTGGGTTGTGAATTTGACTTCCATGGTGTCAAATTTGTGCTCTACTCTTTCAATGCGGGAATTGTTAGAGCCACTCTCAAATGTCATATGTTCGATGGAGGCATGGGATTGATTGATGGAGCCTTGGAGTTCTTGGGTGTGAGTGGTGGCCATTTGGAAAGGGAAAGTGCAGGTAAGGAAAAATGGGTGGGCGGGACCATAAAAAAGGACTTATAAGTGATAGGTACCACGACGATCAGTGCGAGAAGGGAAATATATTGGAATATGCAAAAACATAGGGCAACTGAGAAGAGGTCGGATCCACTGAACCAAAAAGGATTAAAAATGAAGGGTATGGCTACGATCAGGGAGAAAGGTGTATTAATTTTCCAACTCGAATGAAAAAGACACAGTTGTGCGGAAATATATCTAGTCTGTTCTATTTTCATTTCCGTCCCAAGGGTTAGGGTATTCAAGGGTTCTACAGACAAGGGTTTTCCCTATGCTATAGCTCTTTGATCTACGTGCGGGGTCCAACAATAGTACTTGGCCAAATATCTCAGGGAACCAACTAAGGTGGCTAGATCATGCCCTTAGTCGTACTACCCGACTACCTAGGTACTAGACAGTATATTCCCAAGTGTTTTTCTCGGTGGCACTATAGTAGTTAGGCGGTCAATCGGTTTATCTATGAAGGGCTCCAGGATATCTAGTCCGATATGTATATAGGTGTTGTTTGATGCGATACCACTCGAAGGGGTACCAACAAGGGTTACAAGGGTGGCCAATAGATGTGCGCTTAAGTACCACTTGTATTTCCTATGTGTATGAATCCCCAACTGTGGGTTTATGTGCGTAACAACAAATCTTTGTAGCTTTAGGACACTGGAATACGCCTCTACCCTGAAAAAAATTAACCCACAATTTTCTGTCAAGGAAGGTGCTCTGATACCACTTGTAGTATTCTAGATATAAAATAGTATTCATAACATAAATAATTATCAAGAAATGGAAGAGAAACAATTATATAACGAGAACAATACCACAATAATGCCAGAATAACACCAGAAAGAGCACTTTGATTACTAAGAGCAATGTTCACTTGCCTCTTCGAGGGGGAAACCTCCAGTAGAGCAGAACTCTATTACAATAATATACAAGACAAAACTTATCATACCCTCTATTATTATTTATACTAAATCTATCTATCTAAAAGAACAATCTAGAGGAATATCCTTCTATAAGCGGAAGCTTCTATTAGGTCTTCTTACATTTGACTTATTAATATTGACCTTCATTACATAGGGGCTAGGTAGGTTAGATTCCTAACATATATATATATATATATATAACCAGATATTTTCCCTTTCTATGGTGTAGTATCTGGAATGCTATTAGCTTTAATTATCCTATATTTTGATGTGAATGTGAATGCTCATAGTTGGTGTTGTATTAAATCTTTGTTGCAGCTACGTATTAGTGGTTTTTGTCGCTGCTTATCAGGGTTTGGATTCGATAAAAATTAGGGTTAGGGTTAGAGAAATATTAGGGTTGTTAGCCTATTTTTTTTCTTCAATCAAAGTTTCTAGAAAGATGATTGGTGTATTGGAGGTAGGCTTCGAGGTCACGAGAAAAGTATTTGAAAGGGAAGGAGCCAAAATATACGATTTTATAATGTATTAAATACATTATATCAATTTTATAATGTATTAAATGTATTAATGTATTTTATATGAAAACTCATTATAGCCCCATTTAGCAGTACACACATGTATTAAATCTTCATTGTGACTGCTTATTAGGGTTTTTTGTCGTTGCATATTAGGGTTTGGGTTAGGGAAAAATTAGGGTTATGGATAGAGAAATATTAGGGTTTTGAGCATCAATGGACCAATAAGATAGTGATTCCAAATTAATAAGATAGTGAAAAAATTTAGTGTTTTTCCATTAACACACACACACACACACACACACACTTTTAAAACCCAACATTTTTCCTTCCTATGGTGTAGTATTTGGAATGATATTACCTTTTATTAGTCCTCAATTTTGAAGTGGATTTGAATCCTCATAGTTGGTGAGAATTTAAGAAAAGGTCAAATACGTGGATAATTTTTTTTCCATAAGAATTTTTTTTTTCATATTCATAGGATAATATACATGTTATAGTCTTTCATGTCAAGCCTTTGTTGGCTTTCTCCAGGGACTATACTGTCTATACATCTGACTATATCAAAACAGACCTATCAAGGCCTTTTTAACAAGCTACTACAGTCTATTCAAACTATCCAAAATAACATTTGCAGCCTTACAAAAAAGTAAAATTTCTTTAGAGATGAAACTCCATAGCTTTGGTTTATGTTCCTTCAAAAAAATCATAAAAACCGAAGGCTCATTTTTGCAGCTGTAGTGCTTCATTTAAGAGTTCATTTTCTTTTCAATTATGTTCCCTCAGAATGTGTTGAAATGTGAGCCATTCAAATTCTCTAAACATGAGTTTTATATATCTTAGCAGAAAGGCTAATATGGGATTCTGAATATTATTAATTCCTCTTGCCCAATCTATCACCAACTTGGAGTCATTGAAAACCTATAGCTTTGGAAAGTTTTTTTATTTTGTAGTTTCCAGGAGGGTCCACAGTGCTATAAGTTCCACTATTCCTCCCTATTGTTTGTTCCACCTCCTACCACATAAATGATGTGAATATAATGATTGTGACTAATGTAAAGAACCACCCCCGCTCCACAGGTTGGGGGGTGCACTTGACTAGATCTGTCAAAGAAGCCCCAAGGGATGGTGTAATCAATGGAAGGTGGGATCATTGTTCAAGTTTTACTTGCCCTTATTTTTTCCTTGAATTATTCAGACTAGCTGAGAGAGATTGTCTTCATGACCTCAGGTGGCACTAACTTGTCTTCAAAAACAACACTATTCCTGGCCCACCAGATGTTGGAGATCATGATGCTCGAGAGCCCTACATACAAAGAGACAGATATGTCTTGCATCCAAGATATGAAACAATCCTCATAGAGCCCTAGTTCCATTTGGCCTTGGCCTTTAGTTGTTCTTTTAAAATATTCACAACCTTCTCTGCATAAGAACAAGAGATAAAGAGATGAGTAATTGATTCTTGATTTCCTTTTCAAAGAGGAAATCTATTAGGACCACACCATCCTTGTCTAAGACATTTTTCCCAAGTTAACAGTTTGTTTTTTAGTGCTAGACAAAGTGTTAATTTTATCTAGGAGGAGCTTTGAGTTTCCAAAGGGCTTCCACCACCATTTCGAGTGAAGCACAGTGTTTTCTTCCAACTAGGTTTTGTATCCCAATTTGAACGAATATGAGTCATTCTGAGGGTTTTTTGACCAACAAAGGGAGTCTTCTGAATCTCTATCAAGGGAAATGAAATTTTCTCATAAGAGGGATATATAGGATTTTCATTCATCTCGCAAAGCTTTAGGGAGATCTATAGAATATGTGCTCTTCCACCCCAATCTCCCTCGGATCTGACGTTAACTAGTGTTTAAATCACTCAGGAATATGAGATTTTTATTTTTGAGAAAAAGGAGTACAAGGGGGTAGTTTGTAGTTGTTTTCAACTCCCAACCACAGGTCTTTCACCAGTTTCACCTTTTCCCCATTTCCAATACGCCAAATTGTCCAGTTACCAACGAGGGGGAAGGCTTCAACAAGTGCTTTCCAAACAATTGAGCCTTTGGAAGATTTTAAAGGATCTCGAAACCATTCCAAAATGGATAAGGTGGGAAAGTATTAGGAGTTCATGAATATTACCCATAGAGAGTTTCCTAGGGTTATTATCCAGAGGTTCCTTTCTGCTAAGGCTCGGGAAAAAAGACAAATATTCTTTAAACCCCATCCTCTCAATTATTTAGGTAGCACGATTGAATTCCAACTAGTCAGATGAATACCTCCAGGAGAGTTATGTCCTGCCCACAGAAAGAAAAATCGTATATGACAAATATGATCTAGAATTCCTTTAGGGGTCACAAATATAGATTTCTAGTATATAGGAATGCTTTCTAGGACTTCTTTAATTAGCACTAGTCTTCTACCTCTAGAAAGGAGTATGTTGACCCAGATGGCTATTCGAGCTTCAACTTTTCTGATTAGCGAGCTCCAATCTTCTTTCCTGTAATTGTTTGGTTTTAAGTTGAAGCCTAGGTACTTGAAACCTTTAGAAAATATATTTTCTTTGGGCAGGAAATGAGCTGGCGAAAAATACGTGGATATTAAATTTATTTTTCTTACCATTTTTTTCAAATCATAATTTAATTTTAAAAATTTTGATGACATGAAAACATATTTATAATTAATAAATAATTGATTTATATATTAAATATTTTTTATATTTGAAATACATTTTGAAATCTTTTGTATAAATAAAAATAATTGTGATTATTAATTAAAATCACAAAAACTAATAATTCACTATTTAAAAAATAAATATCTATTCAATTATCAAAAATACCTTTTTTTAATGGAAAAACACTAAATATTGTGAATCTAGACTAACCAGGATCATACACGAGCTTAAAATCCACACACAGCCAACTAAGAAAGAAAATGTGTTCTATATCTGATGATTAACTACAAGGAGATCGCCTTAATTTATAGGATTGAGGAGGCCCAAAAAACACCTAAGATTAGCTTGGAAATTGAGAGAATCTATGTGAGGTCAATTCACATAGTTGTCATGTGTTTAGAATAGATACAATATAAGCAAACACACGAACACCCTCCCCATAATTGAAACATAGGGAGGAGCAAAGAAGAACAAAGATGGGTCTCGACAACAAGGCCTAATAAGGTACCCATGTTCAAACTCTCATAACCGAAGAAAAGGATAAAAACTCGTAGGAAAAATATCCTCTCCAAAAGAGAGAAAAATTCTAGTGTTGAAAATGGCATTTGGGCAGAAATTGAAGAAGATCCCACAAGAGGCATTGAAAAGCAAGAGCATGAGGCATGTGGAGGTTCAAATCTCTAGTCATGAAGTATGACCAAACTCTGAAAAAGAGAGCCAAGTAAACTCAAATAACATGGTTGAACTTTGAAGCAGAAGAGGATTGGTTGCAGAGGCATGAGAATGGAAAAAACTAACAACCATCACATAAATTATTCAAAAAATAGGTGTTGGTGAACAACCAGAACAAGGCTTCAAACAAAAGAAAACACCATTAACCATCAAAGGAGCAATGAGGCTTGTGGATGTTGAAAACTCCTAACATGAAGTATGGTCAAAACTATAAGGAGGGCCAACTACCCCATGATGTCAATTCCATCAAAGATCCATGTAGAAATCCAAATTTCAAACTTCTCAAACAAAGAGACTGATCCTATGAAATGAGTCTTGACTCGAAAATTCTAATGGCGTACTCATGTACAGTCGAAAAAAAATTCATAAAATGAGTGTCCTTATGGATGCCAACCCATCTTGTCAGATTGCATGGGTCACTAGTCGTTGCAACCACTAAGTCAAAACAAGAATGGTGTTTGATACAAGGATCACTCTTAAAAATAGTTGATGTCGAACAAAAACAATGAAGCATAAAAAATCACTCGAGGAATAATTGCATACTACCCCCTCATAATGTTGACCTGAGTGGAAACAATAATGGCAATAGATGTCACAATTAATGACTAAAGTATGGAGTATGAGCTAAAGGAAACAAAGATGCAAAAAAACCTAAGAAAGAAACACTCCAAAGTGGTGAGCTCCAAGAGACAACAAAACAAGGATGTACATGGAGACAAATTCTTGGTTACACTCCTAAAGCTATATGCACGAGTGACACATAATCAACTACTCAAAGGTGCAGAACAAGAGGTACCATAAATATCCATCATGGACAAAAATCCTTGATATGGGTCCCGACAAACAAGGCCATGTTAGGTAGCCATGTACAAGGGAGGAATCAATTCTCTTAATTTACCTAACCCATGAGAAAAACAAAATAATCTCACAAAGGAATTAAATGTGGCATGCAACCAATTTTTGAGAAGAGAGTGAAATTCTCTTCTCAATGCCTCAAACAAGACA
>SNQJ01S0041168.1:102660-115179 GCA_010110895.2 Picea sitchensis
TGCTGACCCACCTAAAGTTGACCCACTTATTTCCTTGCATGCCCTCACTAGCTTCTCTGCCCCACAAACCCTCAAGCTCATTGGCTATATTAAGAATAGGAAGGTCATCATCCTTGTTGACAGTGGTAGCACCCACAATTTTATTCATCATCTCATTGCACAGGAAACCAATTACTATATTCGTTTTGTCAATAATTTTCAAATTAACCAATGGCGGGTCCATGAAATGTGGTGGGCGTTTTGAAAATGCTCGTCTTCAAATCGACCATTACCACATGAAATCTCATATGTTTTCAATTGACATGGGAGGTTGTGACATTGTCCTAGGTGTTGAATGGTTACACACTTTAGGTCCCATTCTTATGGATTTTAAGGAATTAACCATGCAATTCCAACAGGAGGGACAAAGGTATCAATTCCAAGGTCTCACAATTGGTTCTCTTGAGATCATTAGTTCCCATCACATGGAAAATCTCCTCAAGAAAGGCCACTCTAGTATTATTTCTCAACTCCATTCTATTCAAGTTGTTGAGACACCCTCAGTGCATCCTGACCTCCAAGCTATCCTTTCCACACATCAAGCTATTTTTTCCACCCCTCAAGTACTTCCTCCTTCTCATGGTGTTCATGATCATTTCTTTCCCCTTGTTCCTGGCAGCCTTCCCCCCAATGGTCTCCCTTATCGTCATTCCTTTGAACAGAAGAATGAAATTGAGAAAATAGTGCAGGAATTGCTCCAAGCGGGTGTTAACCTCCCCAGTACCATCCATTATTATTCCCCTGTGGTCATGGTACTTAAGAAAGAAGGTACTTGGCGCATGTGTCCTGACTTTCGTGCCCTCAATAAATTCATCATCAAGGACACATTTCCCATTCATGTCATTGATGATTTCTTGGATGAGCTGAGTGGTGCTTAGTACTTCACTAAACTTGATCTACATTCTGGCTACCACCAGATACATATGCAAGAAGCTGACACCCAAGACTTCCTTTCGCACTCATGAGGGTCACTATGATTTTTTGGTCATGCCCTTTGGCTTGTGTAATGCCCCCACCACCTTCCAAAGCCTCATGAATCATGTCTTTCATCCTTTTCTTCGTCATTTTGTCTTAGTTTTCTTTGATGATATTCTCATTGATAGAAAATCTTGGCAATCCCATATTTCCCATGTGGATCAAGTTCTCCATCTACTCTCTTAGCACCAAATTTTCCTCAAATGCTCTAAATGTGCATTTGGTGCCTCATATGTAGAGTACTTGGGTCATATTTTTGGCAAGGTTGGTGTCCGAGTGGATCCTAAAAAGATTGAAGTAATGAAGGATTGGTCTTGCCCCAAGACTATCAAAGGATTGCATGGTTTTTTGGGTTTAACGGGTTATTATTGCAAGTTTGTTCGGAATTATGGAAAGATTGTGGCCCCTCTCATTGCCTTCGTTAAAAATAATTCTTTCATTTGGACTCTAGCAGCAGATCAGGCGTTTCAAGCTTTGAAGGCATCTATGTGTACTACTCCAGTCTTGGCCCTTCCTGATTTCAAAAAGACCTTTGTCCTGGAATGTGATGCCTCATGTAGAGGAATTGGAGTCATCCTTATGCAAGAAGGCAGACCCTTGGCCTTTACCAGCAAACAATTGTCAGAACGCCATTTCGGCCAATCAATCTATGAAAAGGAAATATTGGCTATTATGCATGCAATAGATATCTGGAGCACTTATCTCCTGGGGAAACACTTCCAAATTAAGACAGATCATCAAAGCCTCAAGTATTTTCCGAAGAAACGAACTTCTTCCCCAGAGAAACAAAAATGGGTAACTAAGCTCTTTGGTTATGATTATGAGATCATGTACAAGACAGGAAAATAAAATGTGGTTGCTGATGCTCTTTCTTGGAAATACGAAGAAGAGGGGTCCATGTTCTCCCTCTCCTTAATTGTACTAGATTGGTTCCAAGTTGTGCGCCAAGAATGGCTACATGATCCTAAAATATCACATCTAATCCAACAATTGAAAGCCAACTCTCCAGTTTCCCCAAGGTACTCTTGGCATAATGATGAGCTTCACTACAAAGGCCATTATATTTAAGTAAACAGTCACAACTTAAATCCATGATGCTTTTTGAGCTTCATGCTACTCCCACAGCTGGGCATTCAGGGTTTATCAAAACCTATGAGCGGGTCAAACGTTCTTTTTTCTGGGATGGTATGAAAAAGGGCATTCACACTTTTTTAGCCGAATGTGATGTTTTTCAATGCAACAAATATGAAACCGTCAAACCTCCTAGCACACTCCAACCGCTTTCGATTCCACCTGCTATTTGGAGGGACATCTCTATGGATTTTATTATGGGATTAACTAAATCAGGAAATAATTCAGTCGTGGTGGTGGTCGTGGATCGTCTTTCCAAGTATGCTCATTTTTGTTCTCTTCAACACCCATTTACCGCCTCCACTGTGGCTCACATTTTCATGGATCATATCTTCAAGCTTCATGGCATACATCATTTTATTGTTTCTGATCAAGATCCCACTTTCACCAACAATTTTTGGAAAGAACTGTTCAGACTACAAGGCACCCAGTTGCATCTCAACACTGCCTATCATCCCTAGACTAATGATCAAATTGAAGTCGTCAACAAGTGTTTGGAGAATTATTTGAGGTGTTTTCCTATGAAAGGAAAAATCAATGGGCTCAATGGTTACCATTAGATGAATGGTGGTACAACACTTCTTACCATACAACTACTCACATGATTCCTTTTGAAGCAGTCTATGGCCAAAATCCACCTTCCGTTCTCTCCTACATGCTAGTTGTATCGAAGGTCTAGGCGGTTGACCAAACACTTACAGTTCATGAGGCTATTCTCCGTACCCTCAAAGATAATTTGGTCATGGCTCAGAATTGCATGAAGAAACAAGCCGATCAAGGTCGTTCAGAACATCAATTTGCTGAAGGAGACAGGTATTTCTTCGACTGCAACCTTATAAGCAAACTTCACTCAAGGCCAAACATTGTCAGAAACTGACGCCCAAATTTTATGGTCCTTATATATTTCTCAAGTGTGTTGGATAGATGGAATATCAGTTATATTTTCCCAGTCATTCTAAGCTCCATCCTATTTTTCATGTCTCCTTCTTAAAAAAAGTGATTGGAACTAAGTGCTAAAGTCAAACCAACCTTCCTGAGTTGGATGAAGAAGGATCCATCTAGTTGCAACCACAAACAGTTTTGGACCAACGAGAGTGTTGTCTTTTTCAGTGTACCATCAAGGAAGTGTTAGTCCAATGGAAATATACAACTCTCGCAGATGCCACCTGGGAGCCCTCTGACATTCTGCAACAATTTCCTCATCTCAAGCCTTGAGGACAAGACTGATTTTAAGGGGGAGGGCATGTTAGGAACCTAACCGACCTAACCCCTCAAGTGGGTAGAATAATATGTTTCCATCTAATAAAGGTCAATATTAATACGGCCTAGCAATAAGGAGGAATAAGTCAAATGTAAGAAGACCTAATAGAAGCTTCATATTCTAGAAGGATCTTCCTCTAGATTGTTCCTTTGGATAGATAGATTTAGTATACATAAGAATAGAGGGTATGATAAGTTTTTTCTTGGATATTATTGTAATAGATATCTTCTCTACTAGAGGTTTCCCCCTCGAAGAGGCAAGTGAACACTGCTCTCAGTAATCAAAGTGGTCTTTCTGGTGTTATTCTGGTATTATTGTGGTATTGTTTTGGTTATATCATTGTTTCTATGCCATTTCTCACTAATTATATATGTTCTGAATACTATTTTATATCTAGAATACTACAATATATATGTTAATGGAAAAACACTAAAATGTTTAACTATCTTATTAATTTGAATCTTAATTTGGAGTCACTATCTTATTAACTTGAATATTAATTTGGAGTAACTATCTTATTAGTCCATTAATGCTCAAAACCTTAATCTTTCCCTAACCCTAACCCTAATTTTTCCCTAACCCAAACCATAATAAGTAGCAACAAAAAACCCTAATAAGTAGCCGCAACGAAGATTCAATACATGTGTGAACTACTAAATGAGGTTATAATTAGTTTTCATATAAAATACATTATAAAATCATCATAATGTACTTAATACATTATAAAATTATATATTTTGGCTGCTTCATTGTTGACTACTTTGCTCGTCACCTCGAAGCCTACCTCTGATACACCAATCATCTTTCCAATGACTTCGATTAAAGTAAATTAATAAGTTGACACACCTTTTACCATCCACATTCTCTATTAGTTCCACAAACTCTTAAACGAATCCTTGATATATATAGATTCAATCAAACTGTACCCATATGTAGATATTGCAAACCACGCAAAGGGAAAGAAACATGAACTTGATACATGATCATAACCAAAAGCAAATAATCAATAATGAAAAATATGCCAAAAAATCAATGTGGAATGATAATAAAAAAAGAGGATTTACAAAGTTTATGCAATTGCTAGAAAAACATTTCATAAAAAATACCTTTGGAAATGACGATAAACCACAGAGCATGAAAAGACCAGGAATTAAACCGTAGCAAAGTATGTGTATGGAAGACAAACACCATAGGGAGAAGTTGTTATAATTGCAAATGCGGAGAAACACAATCAACAATCACACACAGATTATAGAGATAGATATTTTACGTGGTTCACCCAACTATTGGGCTACGTCCACCAAGAAGAGGTATCAATTGTCTTATTATTCAAATCATGGAGATTACAACAACTCACTCACCCTCATCATCTTCCTCTACGAGCTTACATAAATAATGAACAGAATTAGATTAGTTACATAACTATTTTCTAAACTTGTGCGTTCATACCAAATTGGTAGATTTGGTTGAACAAACTACTACAAAATAGGCTCCACTAAATCTGCTCATATCTATCGAATCTGGGAAATTCGTTGGCATATTCAACAATCTCCACCTTGACAACAATTAACCTGATACCTTGCTCCTTCTTTTCTTCATCATCTTTTTTGCAAGCCAAGAGAAGCCAAGCACCATCGTAGCTTCTCTAACAGTATTGGTTTTGTGAACATGTCTGTGCATTTCTCTTTTGTATTCAATTTCTCAAGAGAGACTCCACCTTCATCGATGACCTATCTTACAAAATGGTAATTGATAGGTATATGTTTTTTTTTACTGTGATAGGCTGGATTCTTAGCCAATTGAATAACACTTTGACTATCACAAAGTAACTTTATTTTGTCCTGCATCCTTCCAAACTCACTAAACAAATCTTTCAACCAAAATGCCTCTGTGCAAGCATGTGAAGCAGCTATGTATTCTTCTTTTGTAGTGGATAAAGAAACAATGTTCTGTAGCTTTGAAATCCAACTAATAGTTGCACCTGCAAGCGTAGACATACCCTGAAGTTAACCTTCTCTTGTCCAAATCACCCACAAAATCAAAATCAACATATCCACAGACTAACTCACGACCATTGTTATAGGTGATATAGTAATCACTTGTGCCCCTCAGATAACAAAGTACCCATTTCACTACTTCCCAGTGCTCTTTACCTAGATTTTCCATATACCTGCTGGCAACCCCAACTACATGTGAAATGTCTGGCCTTGTACTAACCATCGCATACATTAGACTTCCTATTGCATTAGCATATGGTATTCGAGACATATATTCCTTTTCTTGTTTTGTACTAGGACATAAACTTGAAGAAAGATTAAAATGGGAAGCCAAAGGGACCGAAACTGGTTTCACATCGTTCATACCAAACCTCAAAAGTATCTTCTCAACATACTTCTATTGTGACAACCAAAGCTTACCATTCCTCCTATCTCTGAATATCTCCATGCCTAAAATCTGCCTTGCTTCTCCTAGATCTTTCATATCGAACGTCCTAGCCATCTGAGCCTTTAACCTGTTGATCTCAATTATGATTTTGCTTGCTGAAATCATATCGTCAACATACAATACTAAGATAATGAATATTCCATTATTCAATTTCTTAAAGTAGACACAATGATCATACTCACTTGTATAATTCTAGCTCACCATGAAAGATTCAAATTTCTCGTACCATTGTCTGGGCGACTGCCTCAGACCATACAATGATTTCTTGAGCCTGCAAACAAATTTCTTGTCGTGATTCTGAATGAACCCTTCAGTTTGTTCCATGTAAATTTCCTCATCCAAATCTCCATGTAAGAAAGAAATCTTAACATCTAGTTTCTCAACCTCCAAATCAAGTATTGCAACTAATGCTAACACAATTCGAATTGAAACAGAGTTAACAACTAGAGAAAAAATCTCATGAAAGTCAATACCTTCTTTCTGAGAATAACCTTTCACAACCAGCCTTTCTTTGTACCTATCCACCTTATCATCAACACCCTTCTTCAAATTGTAGACTCACTTGCAACCTACAATTTTTTTGTCTCTTGGAATTTCTACCAGGTCCCATGTGACATTCCTCTCTAATGCCTTCATTTCATCCTTCATTGCTTATTTCCATTTATCACTGTTAGAACCCTTCTCAACTTCCTGATAGCATGAAGGTTCATCATCATTAGTACTTAAAGAAACCGACGAAACAAAATCATCATACCTTCTTGGAGGATTTATGACCCGTGTAGACCTCCTTAGGGAAGTTTGTGGCTCATCCACATTCTGTTGATTGTTATCATCAACAATGTCTTCCCCTACATAAAACTCTTCATGAACATCTTCAAAAACTTGTTCATGTTCACTTTCACCTGTATTTGAACTGGTTTCAAACTGAATCTGTTGATACTTAGGTACTTCTTCCTGTTTCATTTGAACATCTACATACGATTTGATGAGAGATGATTCATCAAATATTACATCTCTGTTAATGGTGATCTTGTGGGCAGTAGGATCCCACAACCTGTACCCCTTAATACCATCACCATATCCAACAAAGATAAGCATTTTTTATTTTGGATCTAATTTAGAATGCTGATGTTTCAGAATTAAATCATAGGCTTCACAACCAAAAAATTTAAGATTAGAATAATTACAAGGGTGACCTTTCCATACCTCTTCAGGAATATTGTATTCTATTACTGTTGATGGTGATTGATTCACCAGATAAAAATATGTAGTTATTGCTTCTGCCCACAGTTCCTGCTGCAAGTTGGCGTTACTTAGAATACTCCTTGCTCTTTCTAGAAGAGTTATGTTCATGCGTTCAACAACTCCATTCTACCGAGGAGTATGAAATGGTTTTATGCCTATCAGTCCCAAACTCCTTGCAATAGTTCTCAAATTCCATTGAAGTAAATTCACCACCATTATCAATTCTTAAACATTTAACGGATGTACCAGTGCTCTTTTCCACTAAAGCTCTAAACTGCTTGAAAACAATAAATACATCAGCCTTTCCTTTCAACATATAGACCAAAACCTTCCTAGAGAAATCATCTATAAAAGTTACAAAATATGATGATCCTCCATATGAATTAGTAGGGGATGGTCCCCAAACATCAAAATGGATATAATCAAGGATTCCTTCACTGGTGTGTCTTCCAGTTTTAAATCTCTGCCTATTCTGTTTTCCATAAATACAATGCTTGCATAAATTTAACTTTAAATACTTTAGACTAGGAAGTAACTTGCGATCAGATAATACATTTAATCCTTGTTCACTCATATGGCCCAACCATTGATTCCACAGTTGAACATAGGGACTGTCGTTCTTAGATACCGTTGTCGCATGATCTGACTCAGTTCTTGCTTCTAACAGAAATAGGTTACCAACCTTCTTAGCTTTCATAACCAGTAGGATTCCTTTGTAGACTTTCATAACTCCACCTTGAACAATACTATTATATCCTCCAGTATCTAAGACTCCCAAATAAATTAGGTTCTTCCTAAGCTCGGGTACATGTCTCACATCAGTTAGTATTTTAACAATTCCATCAAACATCTTAATTCGAATGCTTCCAATTCCCACAATTTTACACGAGATATCATTTCCCATGTAAACTATTCCATCATCTATACACTGGTAAGTAACAAACCAATGTATATGAAGACACATGTGATTTGAAGCACCAGAATATAATAACCACTATTGATCATGACGTGAACCAATACTAATTGATAAAACTTCATTAGTCATACCTGAACCTGTTGTAGAACCTATTTCAGTTGCGTTTTCTTCCTTCGTCTCTTTTGGAGAGTCTTCTTTGGAGGTTTGTTGTCGCTTCCAACAATCCTTCTTCAGGTGTCCAGATTTGCCACAAAACCAGCACTTAAGATTTCTTTTTCTGCCCTTTGACTTTGACCAAGAGAAATTCCTCTGAACCTGTCCTCTTTCTTTAGGTCTGCCTCTGACCATCATCGCCTCAGATGTAGAGATTTCTGAATTGGTTTTCTTCCTTGTTTCCTCATACAGTAGTGCTCCAACAATAACATCAAACTCAATACTTTTTGTTGTGCTGAAACTAATAGAGGTAACAAAGTGATCCCATGACGCGGGCAAAGAACACAATAATGTAATTTACTTATCTTCAGATTTGAGTTTCACTCCCATGCTATCCAACTAGACTAAAAGAGTATTAAAAGTATTTAAATAATCGGCTATTTTCGTACCTTCCTTCATGTGAAAACTGTACAATTTCCTTTTCAGGAAGATCATGTTCGTCAAGGATTTCGTCATATACAATCTTTCCAACTTCGTCCACAAACCGACTATTGTTTTCTCTGAGACAATGTTGAAAAAAACATCATCGACCAAACACAGGCGTATGGCACGCAGTGCTCTCGCGTCGATCTCATCCCAGTCTTCATTTGTTATGGTCGCGGTTTTTTTTTCTTTTCCCAAAAGCGCCTTCACCACACCTTGTTGCACGAGCAGATCGTGCATCTTAACCTTCCAGATCTTGAAAATGTTCTTGCCATTGAACTTCTCGATTTCGAATTTAGAACTCTGAGTTTTTGCCATTAGTAGAAGAAAAATTCCCAAAAAACAACTGCTTATAATAACCAAATCCTTTAAAAAATAATGTGGAGGAATGGAGAAATAATGGTTTAAAACTCCATAGGGTTTAATAAAAAAATTTAGACAAAAAAAACTTTTATAAAAAATCCACCTTTACTTTAATTCCTCCACTTTTACTTTTTTCACTTTATACCTTTATTTAAAAAAAAAAAAAACTTTTTACTTCATCCACCCATGTGACTTCATGTTATATGCATAAAATATTAGAAAATATTTACCATACCCAGTGCACCCCTTATGAGAAGAGCCAAGCATTGATTCCAGATCGTGGGAAAATCCCAGCGCTATTTCTGATCGACGTTCCCTTCGAAATGGTAGCCAAGCACTGATTTTAATTTTCTGAAATCCGTAAGGGAAGAGAGAGATCAACGCTCCCTTCACTAAGGGTGCTCATTGCTGAGTTGGGAACAACGCTCCTCTTATCAAGCTACCCACACAGATCCTCCACGCTTGGAAACAACACTCCTCATATCAAGTTATCCACGCGGATCTTCCACGCTCCTCCTCTGGCCTCACAGATCTCCAAACACAGCTCTGATACCACTTATTATAATTGCAAATGTGGACAAACACAATCAACAATCACACATAGATTATAAACAGAGATATTTTACGTGGTTCACCAACCTATTAGGCTCCAAACTATTAGGCTACATCCACCAAGCAGAGGTATCGGTTGTCTTATTATTCAAATCATGGAGATTACAACAGCTCACTCACCCTCATCATCTGCCTCTATGTGCTTACATAAATAATGATCATAATTAGATTAGTTACATAACTATATTCTAAACTTGTGCGTTCATACCAAATTAGTAGATTTGGTTGAACACACTACTACAAAATAGGCTCCACTAAATCTACTCATATCTACCAAATATGAGAAATTCATTGACATATTCAACATAAGTAACTATAACACATTTGGTAGGCTATTGTTGTTCGTTGAATCCCATGCACATAAGGGCAAAAATTACTCACACACAATCTGAGGAGGCCAACAATCGACCTCTTTCGTTGAATTTGTGAATCAATAAAGTTATTTGGAGCGCACCCTACAAATGTGTTTCACATTAAATAGATTTCCATCCTCTACATTATATAACAAAGCCTATAAATACATCCTCCACAACACAAACATAAATCATGCCAACCTGTAATGGACAAGTTTTATTTTAGCATTCAATATCTTGGTATCTAGTCACTTGATATTATTAATAATCAACACTGGAAGTTAGAATTTCCACAGGGTGTTGTCCTCGTATGTGCAATTTTCAAAATCTCATGCATCTTTCAAATTTTTCGATGAAATTCCCAATTCTAATTATTTCCTGATTGTTAATACATGAAATAGAAATGGGCATACAAAAATGTGTATTCAAATCGTTTCAGATTCATGGCATGCTTTGCATGAGGTCGCCTAATAGTTGAAGGCAAATGGGCATACAAAAATGTGAATTTAGATCGTTTCATATTTATGGCATGCGTTGCATGAGGCCTCCTAATGATTGAAGGAAATTGTTACTTGCATGTGACACATAGTGGAATGTAATCAATTTCCTGGTACTTAATTATTTGTCACACGTACTTGTTGACATTTGGAATGTAGTCAATTTCCCGGTACTTAATTATTTGTCAGACATACTTGATGACATTTGGAATGTAATTAATTTCCCGGTACTTAATTATTTGTGTCCACTCGTAGGTATGGGAGGGGTAAAAAATAACCACACTACACAAGAATTTCTTGAAACTTGCAAATTGGTAAAAGTAAAAAGTAAATGTTAAATGGTTGTGTTGTTTTTTTCCACTCCTCCACATCCACTCTCACTTGACAAAACCACACAGGGTAGAACTGTGAAATGTGAAAAATTAATAATGAAGAGGTAAATGTTAAAACATAAGTAAATCTTGTTTGGATTTCCAAAAGTACGCTTCGTGGAAATTGATAAGCCACCACAATAAATTCTTAATCTTATTATGTAAAAGTGAAATAGAAAACAAGTAAAGTAATGATAATTAAAGGTCGATTAATCTATCGATTCCAATAGGGGGGACACCTATTGATGTAGATATACTATCAAACTCTTTAATTAAACTATAAACCTTACCGCCAACGATATGATGAGCTTACCTTCAAGATCAAGTGCATCTTCACTCAACAAAACCGGATGCATGAGGGGAAGCCTGAACTTAATGTCAATTCCTTGACACAAAAGATGTGCATTGAAATTCTATATGCTCAGGAAATGCTTCAAGTTCTCCTTACTTCGTGGGAAATTCGAAGAAATCTTTTCCGTGAAGATAAATGTGTGGGAACTATCGAACAATACCGAATGTTGGCCACTTCCATGGGCTCTAATAAGTAACAAGTATTATCTTGTATATTTTTCTTTCGATGAATAGAGTTTAGAACCCTGGTATTTGTTTCAACATATTTATGGAGGAATAGTTAATTTAGTCGATCTCACATTTCTATGTTGAAATTGGAGCTCTGAGTGTATATGATTGCACCTACATATATTTTGGTTTCTTTTATATTTAATCGGATAAGCTAATATATGTAGAATTTTTGGTTTTCAAACATTATGAAATCATTTCATTTGTGTGCTTGTAGTTTCGTTGAAATCATTTCTAGTTGCTCTCACATTTGTATGTGAAATTGGAGCTCTAATTGCCCTTGCATGTGGCTGCACATATATAAATTTTGGTTTTCCTATGTTCAACTGGATAAGTTAACATATGTAGAAGTTAGTTTAGTTCTGTTGGGATTTCAACTTCATCCAAACTTCAATAACGACATGTATTGTCACTTTCTAGACTTTTTAGTACACCCATATTAAAAAAATCCTCAGATATTGCAATATTATTTGAATTTATCAAATTCTTTTACCTTGGAGTGGTTTCTATTTTTGTGAAATAATTTATCTGAGCTTTGTTATCTCACATAGCAATTTCTGTGTTTTATTAAAACTCACATATATATTGATTGTATGAGACTTCTATACAATAGTGAACTCAACTTTTATACAAGAGGATTGATTTATTGAAATACGGATTTGTATTTAAGCATTTAGAAGGATCAAATTTCTTAAGGCATAATTTTATTATTATTTAAAATAGACGTAGACTAAGATGAAAAGAATAGTAACAATATTTCTATTTAAATATCATATGAACATTATTTTTATTTTTGTGTAAATTTGGGTCTCTATTTGATCCAGAGAAGGCTAAGAATAACTTAGAACTCACAGAGGCAACTCAGAACGCTCAGAATGGCTCTAGCAAAGAGAGAAAGGGAAAAAATAAAAGTTTCCAAAACTCAGTGAAAAAGGCATGATTGTGAAGAGCGTGTCACAATATTTCTAACGGTGCAAACGTCTCGTCAAACGGAGTACGGTTTGAAATATATTTGCGGTCAAAGTTGCGGTCAAACATGGCCAGTTAGCAGGGGGGCACATCATCATTCTTATTGCTGACATGGCAGGGTGACATC
>SNQJ01S0041168.1:125109-141535 GCA_010110895.2 Picea sitchensis
ATTTTTTTATTTTTTATAATATATTATGGAAATTACATTTTAAATGTTTTTTTCAACTAAAAAACCTCATAAATCGAAATTTAGAATTGGTGAAATTGTGTTTTTTGACGTGATGAAATAATAATCTCTCTCTCTCTCTCTCTATATATAAAATTATAATGAAGAACTGCCAAACTACAACACCATTGAAATCTTGTGTATATAGTATGTCTAATGAGTTCGTCACTAAAGTGAAGATATGCATTGTAGTAGTAATTGACTTTTGATGAAAGTGGTTCTACGAGTACAACCCTTATGCACTAAGATGTCTCTAATACCTTTGTTTTTCTCCCTTTTAGTGAAGTTTAACGTGTCCATCAAAAAGTTGTCAAAAGACAACCTATCGATGTAGAGATAACTTACTTGGGATGCCTATCCACTTAAGCTTGTGAATCATCATTACAACCTAAAACACTGCAAAAGCAACAATGTCCAACTATACAAGAATGATGATTTAAGACACTAATCTCTTTATAGGGATGTGTTTGTGTTTCAATGAAAAGTATCAAAATAATGACTTTCTTTGTCCATTTCCATAAATAGTTTCAAAATAATGACTTTATTTGTCCATAAAAAAAAGGATAGACATGACTTTATTAAGTAAAAGAAAAGGATGCTCGCCCAAATTCCATGACTAATAAGTAAATAAAAGGATGTTTGCCCAAATTCTTTGAATATCTATTATGGTGTATCTTTAATGGCAACCTTGTCGTGTATTAGGTTGCATAGCATATAGTTTTCTTAGCTATAAGAACAATAAAAGCTAGAAGTGGTGTACTCAACTAAAAATCATAATTTTCTTCTTACTGGCGGAAGTGGTGTACTCAGCTAAAAATCATAATTTTCTTCTTACTGGCGGCAGAAAATAGAGTACTCACCTGGGATGTACTACAAAAAAAAGGTTGGATAGGCCCGGGGCTCTGCATTTTATGTAAAAAAACACCGAAGACACTCAACATCTGCTCATACATTGTGAATTTACTAGAAGAGTGTGGGATTCAATAACTTTGCAATTAAAGATAACTATTAGCTGGATTGGCCCTTCGTTGGATGTCTGTATGGAAAATTGGATACAAAACAAGTCGACACCCAAGATTCTTCCTTTAATAACATCATGGATTATTTGGAAGGAACGCAACATGGCAATTTTTGAAGGGAAGCATCTGTCTTTGATTTCAGTGGTCTTCAAGATTTTCGGAGCACTACATAAAAAACTGGCTATCAACAAGCTCCAGGTATTGAGATTAAAGCCCTTCTTCAGACACCAAGGCTATACACTGTCTTTTTTTTGATGGGGCAGCGGAGGTAGGGGGCTTGAGATGTGGGGCAGGAGGGATGCTGAAATGCATTGAGGGGCCTGATTACAAATGGTTCATTAGTTGTGGTGCAGAAACCAACATAAAGGCCGAGTTGATGGGAGCATGGGCGTCACTCTGGATGGCGAGTCTACTAAATATTCATCATCTGCAGGTCATAGGGGACTCCATAATAATCATTGTTTGGATTAATAAAAAAGGGAATTTACAAGCGATCAATATCGAAGGGTGGAAGATGAGAATAAAAGAACTATTGACAATATTCCAAGGTATTAATTTCCAGCATATTTACAGGGAATCCAATCAGGAGGCTGACAAGCTTTCAAAGAGAGCACTTCACTCTCCCAAAGGTAAATTGATCTATTTGACATGGGATTGTGAAAGCGAGGGTCCAACCATCCTTATAAACATTTTCTAATTCTTCTCTCTGTTCGGAGTGGACTGTATTTTTTTTCAATGGAAGCCGAGTTATAACATCAAAAGGAATTATCCATTTTTTTGCTTAAAATGGACAAAGAGGATACTTTTCAGCAGTTCATTCCAGGTAATTCTTTTGGATGACAAGGATGACATGATGATGAGGACCTTCTCTCTTGTATGGAGTTTTTGTTGAATGACAGGTTTTTTATTAGTCCTATTACATTCAGTCGAAGATGTTAAAAAAATTTATGATCAATATAATTTTTGAATGATTTTTCTTTTGAAAAAAAAAACTATAAAAACAATGGTGTTCAAATCAAGAAATGAGAATAATGGTGTTCAAATCAAGAAATGATTGTATGCAATTATGGATGTACACATCATTTCTAAAGTGGTCTAAATATGGATGTACACATCATTATGCATACACATCAAGAAATGATTGTATGCAATTATGGATGAAATATAAGAAGTCTAAATACATATACTTTTATTGGAATTATATGTGAAAAGAGTGGGTGCTGACTTGTTCCAAAGGACTCCAATAAAGTCTACGATATGACGTTGAGGGGTGACTGGATCCTTGAGGACATGACTTTCTTTGCAACATTTAAATATAATTATGTGTATATTTGAGGTCACGTGTTACACTGATTTGACCCATTTATAGCTACTGGTCCCACCCCAATGATGATGTTATATAACATAGTTCAAAGCCTAGTGAGGTAGGATTATAGCACCTTGCTTTCACTGAACTCAAAGCAAAATAACTTAAAAAAACTACAAACATATAATGTTATAGTCTTGTGAGCTACGGTTAGCCAATCTGAAATCACTGGAGTCACAATAGGGAGCAGTTGGTCTCACTCGGGACAATTCATTACATCAATTATTCCGTTTCGCAAAGGTGGGTTCGCCTCGGCGCGCTAAACCTTTGACTGATTTGACATGAGGTCCCACAACACCAAATATATTAGCGGGACCCACTCGTCCTTCATCTCACGTGGAGTTGCTTACCCACAGTTTACTCGCCGGTAATGGAATCCGCGAGGCCCCTAAACCGGGGGGCGCTGCCACTGTAGGAAATCATAAACGTTATATTTTTTTAGGTATTTGTTTAAAATCCAATGAGAAATTGTTAGATCTGAATATTTGAATTATTATTTCTGTATAATTTTTATTCAAAATTCGACTAAAAATTATTATATTTGTAAATTTGAATTATTATTTCTATATAATTTGATTGCTTCAAGATTTTTTCAGCATACCTGCTCCTCATGCTCCTCTAAATGATGGCTCCTCTATGATGATGATCGCTCACAATGATGATTGAGATTCAATATATAAGCTATAGAGAGATGTTGAATAGTGGAAAGCTTTTGATCTTTAAAACTTATGTTTAATAATTATTTAATTTAAATAAATATAATTATTTAATTTAAAAGATATTTAAATAATTATTATTATCTATTTTGGAAGAGATTCTATTTTGTTTTATTTTTATGAAAAAATGTAGTTGAATTATATATATTATTAATTAAATAAATTTAATATAAAATTTATGTGAATTTTTTAAATATTAATTATAATATTATTATAATTTATATAATTTTATGTTTTGCATTATTTACATTTCTATTCAATTTTATTACTATTTTATAATTAAAAAAATCTAAGTTTTAATTTTTACCAATCATAAGTTTAAAGAAATAGAGATTTTATAAGAATAACTATGTGATTTTAATAAATTAAAGTATATAAAAAAAACTAAATTCCTTGCAAAGTGTTTTTATATGGAAATAGAAGTGTTTTTATCTGGAAATAGAAGTGTCCAATATAATTGGCCTTTAACACTTACAGTAAATGGTAAGTAGTTTTTTATTTTGATATTGGTCATTTCAAAGAAACTAAAACCTTTTAAGCTCATAAATAGTGATTTTGATGATCTTGAATAACTTATGTATCAGTGTCCTTCAATAATTAATTGAAACACTGTCTTAAATGATCATGATAAACCTTGTAAATTGTTAGCTTAATTATAAATCTTACATTTTATGCTGATTTTTGGATGTGGTTTATGTTATGTTGGATTTACGGTTTTGTGATGTTATGCAATTGTGTGTTTTTTATAAATCATTTTATATATTTTTAGTTTTAATACATTTTTTTTTTTTTTTTTTTTTTTTTTTTTTTTCTCATTTTTTTTTTTATATTAAATTTATATATATATATATTATTTTATTAATAAATAAAAATTTTTTTATACATATTATATTATTAATAGTAATTTTTTAATTAAATTTATATATATATATATATATATATATATATATATATATATATTATTTTATTATTAATAAAAGTTTTTTATACATATTATTTTATTAATAGTAAAAATTATTATTTTATTAATAATAAAAATTTATATATATATTATTTTTATTAATAGTAAAAAATTATCTTGTAAAACAAATTGGATAAAAACAATTTATTCATCAAAATTGCCATTTGTACATACATAATAATAAAAAGTTTTTATACATATTATTTTATTAATAGTAAAAAAAATTATTATTTTATTAATAATAAAAAATTTATATATATATTATTTTATTAATAGTAAAAAAAATTATACTGTAAAAAACAAATTGGATAAAAACAATTTATTCATCAAAATTGCCATTTGTACATACATAATAACTAAAAACAATATAATCATTACAAAATTATAAATAATAATAAAGCTTGACCTTTCAACAACACATGTAAAAACAAAAATGCAAATAATGAATATCATAAATCAAGATGAACCCAAGCCCCTAATGATCATGATAATCCTCTTTTAGTTGTTAGCTTAATAATTGTTTTTGTCCATACTAAAATACTTTGGTTTCCTCTAACTCTAATTTATATTATTTTGAATTTATGATAAACCTCTTTTAGTTGTTAGCTTAATAATTGTTTTTATCCATACTAAAATACTATGCCTTTTGGTTTCCTCTAACTCTAATTTATTATTTTGAATTTATGATAAACCTCTTTTAATTGTTAGCTTAATAATTGTTTATGTCCGTACTAAAATACTATGCCTTTTGGTTTCCTCTAACTCTAATTTATATTATTTTGAATTTATGGTTTTGTGGTTAAATATTTTGGCATAAAACAACTCATATTTTAAGTTTTGACAGTTTTTAGTGTGGAAGTTAAATACCTAAATTCATTTTCTTAAATAACTTATCTTATCCCAAATGCACTTCTAAATAATGCACTGCGAAGAAGAACTTGGCTAATGATAAGATATCATTAACTTATCAATAACTTTTATTGTTTGGAATGAGTATTTTAAACATAAACTGCGTTGAATTTAGACACTTCTCTTGCAAATTATTCTTTTTTAATTAAGCTCTCTATTTTATAGATAAATTTTTTCTCGAGGACTTTTATTTTTATTGGAGAATAACAAGTATTGCATGTTAACTTAGTTCTAGTCGACTACGTTGCTATGTAGATTTTATAAAAATTAAATAAAATAATTAAAATTAAAGGGCACTTAATTCCTACAAAAATTATTGTTTTTGGTAAAATTTTCGCATATTTATAACTAAATTCTGCACGATTTGCATCATCATAATGAAACTCATAGAAGGTTGATCAAGTTAAGCATAAGCAGAGAAAGTCCATAGTGAAGTTGATGGGGCATCCTATTTTTGTGGAGACCGTCCATAATGAAGTTCATGGGGTTTGCATATCTCTAACAAGAAACTAAGAGTTGGAGCTCGAGTTACAAACTTCACTCCTCTTTAAATAACTTTGCCAACAAGTAGCCAGCCCACTAAGAGCAATTTGCAAAACAAAGTGTCTTGACAATAAATGTAGTGAGCGGTTCCCATCAGATGAGAGAGTCTTCCTAAGGCAGTCTTCCTGGGGCACTGTTTTTGGATTTTCATTTTTTCATTTGAGTTTTGGAGTTGTGGAGCGATAGTGTTGTCCCAAGGCTTAGTTGTGGTAGTTGTTGGAAATTGTAACTCCTTTTTTTCGGAGGTATTAAAGCACTAAGAGAAGGTATTTTATTCTAGTTTGTACCCATCAAATGCATTTTCCTTTTCACAGTTATAGTTTATGGAATAACTTTTCTTTATTTGTATGCTTCTTTAATTGTCTTCTTGAGTTCATTTTGTCGCTTCAAGAAAGAATTCTACACATTTCATTTCTTTGGTGTAAACCCTCACTCTAAAAACCATTATCCCAAGTCCCAAGTGTATGAACTCATTGAAATGGATCGATGCTCTTTCATGTTCTTTTTCAAAGGAAGAGTAGGTTCTGTAACTCACTCCATATCACTTGTTTATGCTTGGAGTCTTCGTCAAAGGTGGAAAAGATTCATGGGTTTCCTTTTGCACATTTCTTTTGTTTTTTGTTCAAAGGGTTTCAAATCCATGTCTTTAAATTGACAACTTATAATACTACTCGACCTTGTGTGTAATGAACTTCCCTGAATGTTGTCATGTCGATGGATCTATTTGTATTTGAAACCCTATTTTTGGCACCGTAACTCTAAAATTAGGGAATTGTTTGGTCATTTTTCTCCATGATAAACCCTGGGATTGGGGTCCTATACATAACATAAATTATTTTGAAGCTCAAGCTTATACGAGTGTTGTATGCTCATACAACCCATTCACTCTTATTTCCATATAAAAAAATGTTTTGTTAAGCTTCTAGTGAAGGTTGATATGTTTTTGAAACAAAGACAAGGGTAATGTTACCCAATTTCAAACCCTTGTATTTCAAAAGCTATTCTACAACTCTGTTCAACCTTGTGTTATTAATGGTTTCCCTGGACGTTGGTTGGTTTGATTTAAAAACCTTATCACAAAAATTGAAGAGTCCTTTGATCGTATCATTTTGTTGCTAAATCCATAGGATTTTAACTCCTGTATATGAAAGAAAGGTGCCTTGTTTTAAACTTGAACTGTTGAGATTTTTGTATGTTTGTCTAGCCTGATACCTCACTTCCTTACAGAGAGAAATGGTTAAGATTTTGGCCAAGGTTGATATATTTATCGAACAAGTTTAAAGGTTGTATGCATCTTCAAACTCTCATGGATTTTGAAAATTGCGTATGAGCTGTGTATGAAATACTTTGGGGCCTTTTTCACCCTGATCGATTGAAGAAATAAGGGTTCAAACATTTGTATTATATTTTATGGATTATTTGGAAACAATTAAAAAAAATACTATTCTGCCATAAAGTTTTGGTTTTTGAGATAGTTGGTATCGATTTTATTGGCACAATCAATTGGTATAACCCTTGTTGTATGATATTTCATGATTATTAAAGTTTTTGTGCAGATTTTAGACTTCATGTACATACAAATTTGGTTTGAAATTCCGGTTATTAGTTCTGAGCATGAAGATTTGAACTGAAATAAAACTCAGATTACTTTTTGTGATTTGAAAATGTTTTTATTTATGCTTACAGGACCAAATACCTCATACTTCCACTTTTCATACATTATTCCTTAATTCCCAAGAACATATATCATTTTAAAATTTCCTCTTTCCTCCTCCTATTGTATGAAATGAAAAATGTTTTCTCTATCAGTTTGATATGGATATTTGACTTCAGAGGTATATTTTGATCAATCAAAAACTATGGTCAAGCGCAAAATTTGAAAGGGATGTATTTCAAGGTGATTGTTTTTAATGGAGTCTGTTTTGATGAAGTCGAAGTTGATTGTTCATGACCAATCCCCTCCATACTCTCATTTTACTTAAATTATTCCATGTTCCCAAATATCATGTTCATTTTTGTTCATATATTTCCCCCCTGATACATGAACAAATAAAAAGGTTTATTGGACATAGACAGTGGATATGATAGCAGTGAATGAAGATATGTCTGATATGATAAGTGTAAGATGATTATTGGAAGACATTTGGATATTGTTAATGGTTGATGACTGGTGTGTTGCAATTTTTGAACATGTGACACTCTTTCCTTACCATCTATATTCACTTTCCATACATTATAAAACTTCTCATATTCCCAATTACATTGTAGTTCCCATGTTCATGATCAGCTGTATGAGGTGATGAAGTATTTCGAAGCCAAATGAAAGTTTGTTTTGAAGTTACCTCTTATCCCTGGTTGTTTATATATGATTGCTTATTGATCAAGTCAAAGCTATTTCTAAAACTATGTTAATGCAAATGGTATTTGATGTTTCACTTGCTATTGTATGCACACTCTAATTTATCCTTATACTTTATAGATGAAATTTTTCAGTAGAGGCATTGATGGAATATGAAACATAGGTAGAGGAAGAAGGACAAATGATTTTTGGCAAGGGGGAAACAAAATACTTTGATTATCCATTCATTTTGATGTTGATTATGAATATTTTAATCAACTCTTACAAACATGTTTCCTGATCTTAGTTGGAGAAAGATCCTTTTAGCCTCCTCCTCCACCTAAAGAACCACCTTTTGCGCCCACATCCTAGCATCTCTTCCATACCAACACAACAACATGTTTCCTTACCACCTGAGATCCCAACCAATGATGGATGAAATGATGTTGTAAATCCTCCCCGAGTTCAAGCTCATGGATGACCCACAATGTCATTGACATTACCTCCTCCTCCACCTAAGCGTCCTACCCCACACATTGCATCATAAGTATCTCATGCTCATTCAACTCAACCATTAAAAATACTTAAGTCCCTTGCCCAAGAACTTGAACCTTCCAAAGGGAAACAATTAACGAATTCTATTAAGCCTAATCAATCTTGAGCATCCTCACACTCAATCACATTACGTTCCCAGCACCCTAGACATGAGAATAAAAATACCCATTTTGAAGACATGCATCTACAAGCATCAATAGTTAAAGGTAAAATTCCCATCAAGGTAGATTCATATATGCCTAAGATGATGGAGTCTAAGGAAAGTGGACAGAGGCAGACTGCCTCACATAAAAAACATGATTTCTGATTTCATCATGTTATTTTGCTTTGGTTTCACCGCTTGGACAGACTTCACTAATATTTTGGGACAACAATTGTTTTAGACAACATACATACTTTATTTATTTTGGGACACTAGTATATTTTGGACAACTTGTTCAATTATTTATTTTTGGGCATGTATATGCATATATACTTGGTATTTGGGAGTCACAAGAGTGTTTTGAAATATTTCATGTGACCTGGTTGAGGTATATGTTTATAATGATTTTTTTTTTATGATAATGATGCATATTTATTGATGGAGGAACAAGGGCATATTTTGAAAATTAAACAAAAGAGTTGTTACGGGGTCCCCACCTATTAGTTAATATTTATTATATCCTTATCACTATTTATTAATATTTTATTATGAGTTGTCCCTATCTAACTAAAAGTTATTTAAGTAACTTAACTAAAAGTAATTTGAACCACTCAAAACTACTTTTGGTGAAATAAAAAAAGAATTGAAGAGACAAGAAAAAGGATGGAGATATAGAAGCAAAAACTACGATAAGGTTTGCTCTTGCTCTAGAGTGAGATTACATTAATATTCCATTCATTCTGAAACACTTAAAAGATAAGAACTTCGTGTTGATAGGAGGGTCTTACTGAAGGTGGCAATAAGAAGGACCCATAAGCATTGACTGTTGACATGCTTAAGAAGGTTGATCATCTGTTTCTGATAGTTTGTAAATTCTTATTGGATTTTTGAATTGATTTACAGTACTAATTAGGAATTTTGTGCAGAGTCAAGGCAGTGACATACAATGGTTTGTTGATCTAGTTATTTTTCAGTCTTGGTTTTACTTAGAAAACACTAGTCGTCTCTGTGTGATGTAATCTTTGATTTCTAAGTATTATTCTAGTCCTTACCCATTCAGGGGTATGAAATAATGTTTTTGGCTGTATTTCAAAACTGAATAAATTAAATCATTTGATGGTTTTGAGGTCTCATTTTGGACTATATGTGTGATCTTTATTTCATATTTTCTGTTTTATAATTGTTCATTAAATCTATTATAATTTTCATATATAAATATTTCTTTATTTCTTTGTCATAACACAACATAAAAGAAAACATTGGTACCAAGAACATATTTCTTGAGGATTAATTGATATTTTTGCAAAAGGCTATAAACATAGGGTAACAATCTTGACTATCTTGCCTTAGCCCAACAATATTAAAAAATGTTGGTATTAGGATAATCATTCCTTTTCATCAACATTTATTTGGAAACCATACCGGGGAACTTACCCATAGTTTTATGGTAGTTGTATTCTTATTTTTGTACTTATTTTTCTTTTATTTTCATCACTTAGCTTTTTTCTTTTATTTTCATTACTTAGATTTTTTCTTTTATTTTTTGATTTCATGACTTTACCTATTGTAAGACAACCTAATATTGGTGATGGTTTAGATGATCAGACCAACATTTCTTTGAATTTATTCAATCTGATTTTAGAAACAACTCATAAACATGCTTAACTTCATCGTTCTTGGGAAGTTATTGCTAGAGACATTAGAATTTGTGAATAGTGGGAATACCAACAAAGGAAAGCTCGAAATCACTCCCCTTAGTAAGAGGTTGACTTATGTCCTCTAGATCGCGTTCTTCTTGAAGAATGATAGGTTTATCTCTTGAGTTCAATCCTTTATCTGTAATTGGAAGAAGAAAGAATGTTTTAGAAAGTCAACAACCTAAGCTCCGTAGATCGTTATCTGACTCTTATTTCAAGATGACATCTTCAGGATCTTGTTCTGGTACTAGTTCATCTACTTCTTCACAAAGCTCTTCCTCATCCATAATTGGAAGTATCTTCATTCATCACATTTTGGTTCAGTCCACAACAAATCCTGCCAAAGTGATTAAAACTTTGGTTTATTTCAGTTTAAAGAAGATACAACCAATACACCATGACATGTATCTTCACCCTTGAATCTTACTCTAGCTGCAAATCCTCTTCCAATATTTAAGGATCATTTTCCTAAATTCTTAGGAAATGGTACTATTTCCACTAAAGAAAATTTAATTGCATTTTCTAATGCATGTCATAATATAGGAGAAAATGATAATGATACCTACATGCATTTATTTGTCAATTTTTTAGAAGGGAAAGATGCAATTGATTTTTTCGAATTGCCTCCTAAAGTCATTTCGACTTGGGATGAATTGAATTACTAGTTTAAATCAACTTATGGACATCCTAAAAACCCAGTATATTTGTTAAGGGAATATAATAATATTTTTTACAACAATGGTGAAACAATCAAATATTTTAATCTCCGTTTCACCAAGTTAGACAATCAAATTCCTCAGTTAATCCACCCTCACAAGCAATATACTTTTATTCAATACTACAATGCATTAACCTATTCATATCATCAAAGATTAGAAGAAAAAAATGTAACCAACCTAGGGTCTGCACTTCAAACTTGTTTAGAGTATGAAGAGAAATTAGAAAGAACATGTCTTTCTAAGGAAGATTCTATACAACAGACCAATATGCCTACAATTTTACAACTTGTTCAAGACATGAGCAATTGAATGATTTCTTATGAGAGGAAAGGTGTCACCTCAAGTTCTTCTCCTATTGAGTCTTCTTCTCAAACCATTTTAAGAAATCAACTGACTAAATCTTCATTTTTAAATCAACCAAAGGCTATTCTCTCTAGGGCTTGGTGTAATTTCTATGATGAAAATCATGAGGAAAGTACTTGAGAGGTTAAGAAAATAATAGAATTTTCCTATACAAACAATGTTACTGAATTTAAGACCTTACTGTTAGGAATTGAAAATACTTACAACCTAGGTTGTGGTCATCTCACTGTTTTTGGAGACTCATAACTTACTGTAAATTTGGTTAGAAAAATCTATAATCCTAATAACAAGTTACTGAAGCAGTACGCCCAAGTTGTTTGGAATTTAATTCAAATATTTTTGTCCTTTAACATCACTCACATCAAAAGGGAATTGAATTCAATGGTTGATAGGTTAGTTATTTTTGCAGCTTCACCTACAAGGAAACTATTGCCTCAAAGACATGATTGCACTATTTTATCCTTATATCGACCTCATATTCCAAATAATGAGGAATCATGGCAACTTTTCCTTGATGATGAAATCATTTGTGCTTTTATCCAGAATGAGCCATATAAGCCTAAGGAGATAATTTCTCTTGAAGACAATAAAATTCCTAAAGGATTGATTCCTCTCGAAAGCTCATTCTCAACTAGTGATATTAGCAACAATAAAGATCACAAAGAAGACGAGTCAACATGGAAAATAGGAGATATCATTCCTATGAACATTGGAAATTAAGAGATTTCAAAAATTTTAAAAATAGGAGCCCAATGTTTTGAAGACGAAAAGAAGAAATTCATGGATTTTTTCCATGAATTTAGAGATGTTTTTTCCTGGTCTTATGAGGATCTTCGAGGTTTTTATCCTATTATCATTCAACATGCTATTCTGAATAAGGAAGGAGCTAAAACTGTCTGGAAGAAACAAAGACCCATCAGTCCTTCTCTTGAAGATACAATCAGAAAATAAGGGGAAAAGTTAATAAATTCTCATATAATCTTTCCAGTTAAATACTTCGAGTGGGTGTCTAATATAGTTCCCGTATGGAAAAAATACAAGTGAGATTAGATTCTGCATCAACTTTTGCATGCTAAATATAGCTAGTGTAAAAGATAATTTTCCTCTTCCCAATATGGAAATGATTTTGTAGCAAGTTGCAAGATCACAGATGATGTCTTTACATGACAGTTTTTTTGGTTATAATCAAATTAGAGTCAAAAGGATAGACAAGTATAAAACCACATTCACAACTCGGTGAGACACCTTTTCCTACGAATGAATGTATTTTGGATTATCTAATGCATGTGCCACTTTTTAGAGGTCTATGCAGATAGATTTCGATGATATTATCGGTAAAATAATTCATATTTATCTTGATGAATTAATTGTGTATTCTAAAAATTGATAAGATCATTTTGATCATCTTAAAAAAATCTTTTTGCGATGCAAAAAAAATGACATATCTTTAAATCCTTCGAAACCCATTTTCGGTGTCACTCAAGGATGTTAGTTGTGGAGCTTGATTATCTTCCTAATTCATATGCAGGTCAAAGAAATTGTAGGATACACAATTCATGGCCCCCCTCGGCCATGAGGGGGTCAAAATATTTTAATTTCGTAGTCAATATGGAACATTCATTATAAGGTCATAGATCTGACAGTAGAAGTTATGTTAGGGATTTTTTCCCTAGAAGGCAAACATCTTTTATGAGGGAATTGTATTGCGGCTATGTGTTATGGTGAATATTGTATTCTAAGAGAGGATATTGTGAGAGAAAGAAGAGGAAGTTGTAACAAGTGTGTTGTAGGTTGTATCCCTTCATTTTTCTAGATAATAAAAAGGAAGGACCTGACAATTTCTCTGGTGGACATAGCCCACACTGGGTGAACCACGTATATCTGTGTCTCTATTGTATTGTGTATATTTTTTGTTTTATTTCCGTATAGTTTTATTTTATTTCTTCGTGATCCTGTTTTTCTAACAACTGGTAGTAGAGCGAAAGGTAACTCGCAAGAAAAGAGGGATCCTAGTTTGAGTGGGAGCAATGGCAGAAGAGGGAAAGTTTAAGGTCAAGAAATTTAATGGCCAAAACTAAAAACTATGGAAGATGCAAATGGAATATTATTTATATGAGAAGGATATATTCCTACCATTGGGTGGAATAGAAAATAATTCGACAACCATGAAGGACGAAGAATGGGAGGTTCTTGACAGAAAGGCACTAGGAACGATACGAATGTGCTTGGTAGAATCAATGGATTTCAATATTTCAAAAGAAAATCCAACGAAGGATCTGGTGGAGGCATTGGCTAAACTATATGAAAATCCCTTGGCCTCAAATAAGGCATTTATAATGAAGTGATTATTTAATATGAAGATGCCAGAAGCTGGGTCTATTGCCGATCATTTAAATGAATTTAATATGGTTACTAATCAACTAGTTTCTATAAAAGTGGACTTTGATGACGAGGTTAGGGCTCTTCTAATATTGTGCTCATTGCCAAAAAGATGAAACGGCTTGGTCATAGCTGTAAGTAAATCTATCTCTAGTTCAAAAACTCTAAAATTTGATGATGTTGTTGGTGTTATCCTTAGCGAGGAAATGTGACGGAAAATCACAGGTGAGACATTGGGTAATGCATTTATCGTGGATAACAAGGGAAGAAAAAATGATAGAGAAAAGGGCTCAGGGAACCGCAAGAATTATAGGAAGGGAAGATCCAAATCCAGACTAGGAAAAATAGAGTGCTAGAATTTTGGGAAGAAAGGACATTTGAAGAAAGATTGCAGATCTCCAAAGAAACAAAGAGATGGATAACAAGAAAAAAATTAGGAAGCAAATGTATCGGGTGATATGTTACAAGATGTTTTGATTCTTTCTTTAGATAACATTATTGAATCTTGGGTAGTATATTTAGGGGCTTCATTTCATGCCACACCCCATAGGAAATATTTCAAAGATTATGTTCAAGGTGATTTTGGACAGGTTCATTTGGGTGATGATGCACCATGTAAACTTGTTGGAATGGGTAAGGTACAAATAAAGAAAAAGAATGGAAACCAATGGTTGCTGAAAGAGGTGAGACATGTTCCAAATCTGAGAAAAAATCTAATTTCAATAGGGTAGTTGGCAAGTGAAGGTTGTATATTTGCATTTACAGATAAGGTGTGGAAGGTCACCAAAGGATCACTAGTGATAGCAAAAGGAGAGAAGGTAGGCACATTGTATTTATGTACTGGTAACACTGACTCTTCTATCTCTTTAGCTTCTATAGGAGTGGATATAACACCATGACATCATAGGCCTAGACATGTGAGTGATAAGGGGATGCAGATACTTCACAAAAGGAATTTGTTTCCAGATCTTAAAAGTGTTGATTTGGATTTCTATGAGCACCGTGTTTATGGAAAACATAAGAGTGTCATATTTCTTAGAGTTGGAAAAGAAATAAGAGTGAAAAGTTGGAGCTTGTGTATACAGATGTATGGGTACCAACTCAGGTATCATCTCTTGTCGACTCTCATTATTATGTTACTTTTACTGATGATGATCCAGGGGATCAAATTTTGCTCAAAATTCAAAGTGCTCGGAATCGCTTCAAATCGAACGGGAGAATAGGCCTCGTCGTCACGAACCCAACGCAACTTGTTTGGGTTCAAAAAAATGTCAGATGAGAGAGATATCACATTCTGTTCAAAATGAAAAACAGGCAAAAACAAATGTGTTGACTGTATAGTCTGTACGGATGCTGACGTGGTAGACTGTACGACATGTGGCAGGGTCGTACAACACATGGCAGGTGTTGGTTGGTAGGATTGTGGATGAGTTGGCATATGACACGTGTCATCGGTGGCGAATGAAATGTTGACACGTGGCCCACTCAGTGGCCGCCACGTGTCACCCTGGCATTGGTTTAAAATTTATGTTGTTGGCCGGATTTGACCCCGCGACCTCCGGGTAGGGGAAAATCTTTGGGAATGGCTGCCCAACTGACGCGCCACCCACATGGTTCTTAACATATAAACTTTTAAAAATTATTTAAGTTTGAATAAATTTGAAATGGGCGCGGTCCGGGTCGGGGCTTAGCCCTGGCCCCCAGTCATATACGTTGCAATGTAACCACTGGCGCAACATGTTTAACCATAACCCCTTTTCGTATGAGTCCCGGTCATATGTGTATGTGTATAGAACCACTGGCGTGCGCCTCCGACCCGTTACCATATGGTTTTTAAATGTGGCCCTTTTTAAATATACGCGCGGTCATATGGTGGCCCATGTGCCCTCGGCCTTGGCGGTTAGGGGCTAAGGTGCGTAACCATCCTACAGTTCGCACCGGTTGTGTGGTTGCACCCAGTGTTGGGTTTTTACACATATATGCGCGTGGGGGCTAGGTTGAAGAGGCAAGGGTGCATTTTGGCGATCCAGAGACAACAAGTTTGAAGGGGAACTTCCAGGAAGCCTATCTTCTTCAATTTTTGGCCAAACGAGGTGCCGAAAAAACCTAGCTAAGGGTTTTTGGACGTTCTTAAGCCATTGGAGCCATCTATTTGGCATTTTGATCATTTCAAAGAACATATTTTAGCACTTTGAGCAAATAATACAAAATATCCATTAGAAGCTGGACCAGGAGATGTAGCTCAAGAGAGGGGTGAACTCCTTTGTTAGAAAAACAAGAACGCAGAGCAATAAAATAAAACAAATGCAGAAACAAAACACAGAAGACACACAATACAAGAGAGACACAGATTTACGTGGTTCACCCAGTGTGGGCTACGTCCACCAGAGCAATTGCCAGGTCCTTCCTTTATTATTATCCAGCAAATGAAGGGATACAACCTACAGCAAAACCCGATGTAACTTCCTCTTATTTCTGTCATAGTCTCCTCTCTCAGAATACAATATTCACCATCATCCATGGCCGTAATACATTTCCCTCATAAAAGAGGGTTTCCTTCTAGGGAAAAAAACCCTAACATAATCTCTACTGTTAGATTTGTGACCTTATAATGAACGGTCCAGATTTACAATGAAATTACAATATACTTTTACAAGGCAAT
>SNQJ01S0041168.1:152279-172491 GCA_010110895.2 Picea sitchensis
CTTATTATCTGAATTTCTCTCTTTTTCAAGGTGTTGAGTACTTATTCTGAGGTTTTTCAATGCTATATTGATATTTGGTTCTTAACACATCTGCTATGAAAGAGTTCTATTGGCATACCCTTAATGTGGTATCGTGAACGTTTTGATGCCAATAGAGACTGCCATAAGATATTTTTCACTTTCATGTTTTTGAACCACTTATCTCCTAATTGAGGAAGAAATGTGGCCCGAGCAATAAATTCCTAATCAACATGCTACTGAACATCCCCAACCTTAACCTTGGTACCATCGAAAGTTTTGGAAAATGCTCCGATCACTTCGATGTTAAATCCCTTGACTGATTGTACAAACCCTAACCAACCAACCTTGGAGAGCCTATCAGTCGCGTCATCATAAGTTAGTAACATTTGAAACCCATTTGGATCTATTCTCACTACATGGGCCATAAGCCTTTGGGAATGGTTAGCAACTAAGGCGAACCAGAAAATGGATAGGTAGTTTTTGTGAAGGTAAGAATACTGTAGACGCAGGAAACTAAAATCAAAAGTAACAAAGGAATTTAGATTGACATACCTGATGACAAATGAAAGACGAAGGATCCGAGGACATCCTAAAATCATCTAGATTTTGAAATATTGATTACCTCCCATAAAACATAGGACAAAAGGGTTCGAAACAGAGAGACTCATGTAATCCTCATGGCATGCCAAGAACTATTGACTTGAATTCGAGGACAACAACATGGTAAAAGTAATGATTTCACAGACAATCAAAAGGTCAGTTTGAGGTATAGGAATATCATTGAAAAGCATGGCGCAATATGAGATTGGAATGATCAAAAGATATGCCAAGATTTTTAGAGAGGTATAGGTTTTATAAAAATCATGTTTCATTAAAATTAGTTTGTCTTAGTCTTCAACAAATTTAAATCTAGTCTTAACCATCATAATATGTTAAGAAGTTTATTTTAATCAGCCTCACACATTTACTTTTAAATTGACGTTTATATATAGGGAAATGAATTATACTTAGGTTCTTGAACGTTCAAACAAAACACAATCCTAATACGTTCATGTACATAAGATTAGGGAGGACAAAATTATAATCTTTGATCCAGGAAAAGGGATACTATCGACATATTTTGACCAACGATTTGCACGAAAAGAGCCTTTATTTCATGCTTTGCAGTCATGAAATTAAAGAGGTAATACAATTATTACAGCACACAAAAACATACTCTCATTGAAGTGATAGGGAATAGTTTAAGCAAAATTGACTAGCATTGAAAGAACACACTTTTACAAAAGATCTGTTCGTCTGACGAATACAGATACTGGGTAGTGAGTAAAAGATGACCCTATATTTTAGATGACAATGCAAAACATGGTGCTAGTTGGGCAGCCAACAAATGGCGACTCACTGGGCAAAGAAATTATATCTGATCTGATAAGTATTCATCTCAGGAAGAAGAAGAATAAGACTTGGACACGAATTTAAGCTTCCTTGAATAAGTTCATTTTCAAACCCGTACAATATTAGGATAAGGTCAATGGTCATAAAATATTACCATAATTCATAAACCAGAGAAAAAAATGCTTTACAGGGGATTGTAACCTGAAAGAACGTTTTAATCAAAGAGTCACGATGTTTTGAAAAGGACTTCAATACTGTTGGCAGAGCCACTGCTTCCAGCAGGCGTCCATAGCTTCAAGAGGGATGCATTTAACCCACTCAAATGATTTAATCCCATCCATTAGTTGTGTTACATTATGTATGCTTCCATGGAAAGTTGATTTATAAGCATGTCCTACTAACTCTCAACCCGACATTGCCTCATTGCCAGCGGGCCTGTTCAGTACCCCGACGAAGTTGTCTTAGTATCATGTGTGTATTTACCCGTTGCTAGTGAGTCTGTTCAGTACCCTCGTGGGTTTACAAACTTTTCCCACACATAAGTGCTTTTCAACACTCTTATTCCACCCTTAAATAATAAAATTAGATATTTTCTAATGATAATTGAGTGAAAAGAGCGGGGTGATACTGGAGGTTAATTGCAAGACATGTGTACTGTTGATCATGATGTTTATTTTCTTTCATAATTGGAAGGTTTCATCATGATTTAGAGATGTTATATTTCGGTTAGGAAATCATCTAGAGGATGGGGAAGCACTTAAAAGTGATTCCTTAAGAATATGGATGACGTAAAAAATATAAATATCATCATAACCATCAAAGGTTAAATGTGTCTCCGGGTGTAATTCTCTGACAAAGACGATTTGAGGATATAATGAAAGTAACAATCAACTTGTAAATCAACTATCTGAGCTATATCTTAATATCATGACCTCTTTGAACTATTTCAGATTGCTTGAAAAACACAAGTCTTGAAAAAAATGCTTCCTTCCGACGATTAATATTGCATCGACAATATGATGGTTCAGAAAGACAGACAAAATATAAATTTCAATCAAAGTAATAAAAGAAAAAAAAACACACACAACAAACCATATATTTAAAAAATGTCTGATCTCAATTTGGTCAAGCAAAGTATTTTTTGAGGACCTGGCCATTCACCGGAAAAGTGTCTGGTTGTCCTTCTAAGGTTTGTAGACGAAAAGAGCTAGGGTTGAGTTTTTCAGTGATTATAAAAGGTCCTAACCATAAATTATGAAATTTTGAATGTTCCCCTTTTTCCTCATGTGCTTTATCCCACCTAAGAACCATATCTCCTACATCAAAATTTCGATCAGAGGAATATCTTTCGTCGAACCATCGTTTAACCATTTGCTGGTGTTGATCCATTTTTTGTTTAGCTTGTGTCCTAGTTTATTCTAATTAAGCAAAACATTTACTCGACTTTATAAGGCCAAACGGTCTTCTTCCTGAACCTTTTTAGACAGCTGCAATGATGGTAGAAATAAATTGGGAGGAAGGATAGCTTCTCTTCCGTATACAATAAAAAGTGGGGATTTTCCAATGGTTGTTTTGGGTGTAACCTTATCATCCAACAACACGTAGAACAAAGTGATATTCCATTTTTTATGATATTCTGATACTATTCTTTTAAGGGTTTTAATTAAGTTCTTATTGGTTGATTCATCCGGTCCATTACCTTGAGGGTAATAGCTAGCGAAATATTTCAATTTAATTCATTTTTCGATAGCAAAAACATTCAAATCTATCGAGGAAAATAATGATGCATTGTCAAACACCAAATATTCTGGAATTCTGAAGTGTGAAATGATATGAGTTTTGAGGAACGAAATCACCTAATTAGTGTTGACTACTCTTAGAGTTATGGCTTCATACCACCTGGTGAAGTAATCTGTTGTTGTAAGAATGTGTTTATGTTGGAGGTAAGATACAATATTGATTGGCCTGATAACGTGACGCCCCATTGCTGAAATGGTTGATCGACTGTCACTGGTTGCAAAGGGAAAGCAGGTTTCTTGACTTTTCCAGCAGCCTTTTGGCATGTAGCACACTTGCGATCCATATCACGAGAATCTATAAAAAATGTAGGCCAATAATATCCATCTCTGAGGAATTTATGAGTAGTTGTTTCACCGCTAAAATGACCTCCTGCATGGCCATAATGTAATTCATTTAGAACTTTTTCAGATTCATCCTTTTCTAAGCAACGTAAGAATACTCCATCATTTTTTTTTCTAAAATGGACATAGTTAATCATTTGAAAGGGAGAATATCTAAGTCTTATTGACCTTCTCTTTTTGGGTTCAAGACATTCTGGAGTGATTCCATGTATTAAATAAAATTTAATGTTAGAATACGAAGAATCCAACGTGGTTTGTGCACAAAAAGATTTGGTTTTCATGGGGCAGTGTTTCATTTAATAAAACAGAGTCATCATTAGCTGGATTGACTGAATCAACCACTAATTTGCAACGACCTTGACCTATAACAATATGGGCTGGTTTAATCTCGATATCGTATTCTTGAAGAGATGTCATCCAGTGAGCCCTCTTCTCCCCACGCTCTTTCTGGACAAGTAGATTTCTTATTGTAGGATATGGAACGATGAATTTAGTTCTAGATTTCAATAGATAGGGTCTAAAGTGTTTTATTGCTATAAAAACAACAAAAGATTGTTGATCCACTGTTGGATAGTTTAATTCTTCTCCTTTAAAGGCACAAGTCATGAAAAAAATGGAGATTTCATTGTTATCATCATTTTTTGGGTAAGTACTGCAGTGTATGATCTATCTGATGTGAAAAGGTAGAGGGTAAAGTCTTAGGAAAAATCGGGACTCATTAAGGATGGAGCTTTTTTTATAGCTTGTTTGATGGCATTAAAGGTCTGGTTTTCCTGTGATCCCCATTTAAAAACATCTTTTTTTATCATATTTTGCATGGGTCTAACCATCTTGGAAAAACTAGGAACAAAATGTCTATCAAAGTTGATTTTACCAAGAAAAGACTGCATAACATTTTTGGAAGATGGAGGAGGAAGATTGGTTATGGCTTGCGTTCATTCAGGTTTTATCATCATTCCACTTTTAGACACTATAAAACCATGTAACTTTCCCTGATCAACAACAAAAAATGATTTATTTGGATTTAAGGAAATGCCATACTTACGACAACGTTCCAATACACTGCTTAGGTGAGATAAGTGATATTTTTTGTTCTTTGAAAAGACGGTTACATCATCCAAATAAATAACCATTGACTGATTTATAAGCCCATGAAAATCAATATCCATGGAACTTTGGAAAGTGGCTTCGGCGTTAATTAATCTGAAATTCATTTTACGCTAAGCATAAGTGCCCCAAGGGGTCCAGAATGTAGTTTTAAGCTAATCTGATGGAGACATCAGGACTTGGTTGTATCCTGAAAAATCATCCAATAAGGATAGTCTCTTAGCATTAGATACTTGTTGTAGGATTTGTTTCATGGGTGGAACGAGATAATTATCTTTTTCAAAGCCTCAATTTAAGTTGTGGAAATCGACACAAAGTCGTATTTCCCCATTCTTCTTCCTTACCATGACTAGATTGGACACCCATTGGGTATGTCAGACATGAAAAATGATCTTAGTTGTTAACAACTTGTTCAATTCTTTTTTGATTGTGGGTTCTAATTTTGGGTGCATCTTCCTTAGTTTATGCTGGAATGGTTGGGCTTGAGGTTTCATTGGGATTACATGTTTTATTATGTTTGGATCAAATGTTTTTAGATCCTTATAAGTCCAAGCGAACAAATCTTTAAATTCTTTAAATAGTTTAATAAATGTTGACTTTTCTTATTGTGTGTACCCTGTGCCTAAATTGATGTTCTGGGGCTAATCATGTGTTCCTAAATTTACAATTTCATATTGCAGTGAAGAACTATTCGTTTTACAGTTAACCACTCTCTTAAATTTTTTGTGTAGATCATTAAACGTTTCCAATCTAATGACAGATTTAGGGATCAAATTTACCATGTAAGATGAACTCTCAGCTGATCGTGGATCATATATTATCGTAAAATCATAGAGATTTTCATTGTGAGTATTTTCATCAATTACAATACCTTGGAAAGAGTCTTCCATATGCAAGAAGTTTATGATCTGTTGATCGTTGTCAAACACCCTCCAATTAGTGATGTTATTCAAAATTGATGACCTAAATATCAATTCAATAGAAAATGAATTAAGAGAGAAATCTTCACCAGGAAATAATTTTGATGCTACATTTGCCAATAAATCTGCTTCAGAATTGTTAGATCTAGGAATAGAACTTATATTAAAAGCAAGAAATTTACTAATAAAGTTCCATACCTCGGTCTAGTAGTTTTTAAGATGAGAAAATACACAATGAATGGTATTTTTTACTTGCTTGACCACAATTTCAGAATCACCAAATACAACTAAACAATGGACATCTAGGTCAATGGATTTCTTATGTCCCTGCAAGAGAGCTTTATATTCTGCTATAGTATTTGTGCAATCAAATTCTAATTTACAAGCAATGAATGTCTTGTTACATTTAGGGTCTATCAATAGACAACCGAAAATGACTCCTTCACGTGATTTAGACCCATCAAAGTACAAAGACCAAATGTCATCATTCCCATGGAGATCTATAATATTTACAACATGATTAGACGTCATTACTTGAGTGCATACTGATATTTCAAATTGCTGATTTAGGTTTGCAACAAAAGATATTTCAGCTACAAAATTCCCCAAAAAAGTGTTTATACCTTGATTTTCTAATGCATTCTCACTTGGAATAAAAGGTTCATTTGGATCATTCAAATATATAACTTTATATTTTATATAAAATTCCCTGTTGACCCTAAGATTATTAGGCTGACCATCGAGTGGAAACCATATGTGAGATCAATCTGTAGCAAAATAACCATTAAGTAGTTGAGACCAAACCCTTCTTAGAAACATGCCATACAACTCTATAATATCCTCTATCACTATGTCGATGACTTGATGTAATTTCGGATTGGATGAAAACCTGATCAACACATATTTAAGCTCCCACACCACCGCAACATTAGTTATATCAAGATGAATGATTTTGATTTCTGACGGTTTGACTTCAACATTGATTTTTCTACAAACTGACATAGGCATCACATTTTACGAAGCCCCAAAGTCCACCATACAATTATGTACATTTATTTTAAGTATTTTGAATGTTAGTAGAAAAGGTGGCATGTTAGACCTCTTATGAGGTGTGGAAGAATGATACAGAGGTTGTTGATTTTTATTTGCTGCTCTCGAGGATATTTTTATCAAGGTTTGCAACACTTTTTTCTGAAGCATCCTTCTTCTTATTTTTGTTTTCAGCTATACTCTGTAACATGTTCTGTTGGATGTAAGGGAATTTAAGCAACTCATAGATCGAGATATTTTCTTTTAACCTCTTAAAATCCTCAATAGGATCGTAGTATAGATCAAAGAGAGAAAAAACCTTCGATGTTTTAGCCTGTTTATTTTGTTTTGATGTTGCATTTTTGTTTGCATCAGGTGTAAATTTATTTTGATATTTTGGCTGATATTTACTATGAGTATTACAAGGATGTTGATTCTTGTGCACGGTTTCAAAGTTGGCTTGAAAAATGATATCCGAAAAATGTCCTAAAGTTGGAGGGGATGAATCTTCTTCGTTGGGTGTTCCCTCCTCATTTTCTACCTCAGTTTGTTGTTCGGATGTAACATCAGAAGTATTATCAGCTCCAACTAATAAGGATTGTATAGCATGGTGTAATCCTTCTAAACTCATAACTTTAGCTGGAGAGGTTAGCTTATTGGGAGGATTCCGAGGGGTCTTCTAAAAGGTGTTCGATAAATTCCTTTGCTAGAAGATCCTTCTTATGTGGCTCTGTTGGTTAGACTTCACCCTTGCTACCATTATTGGGCTGACCCAGGTTTAGGTCTACTATGGTGTCCAACAAAACCCCTCTAAAACTATCGGCCCTCCTGGTAAAACAGAAGGAAACACAATGCACAAAATGCACTACGCAATCTCACCCGAGATAGTTCTTATGGGTGGCTGCAATGCTCAGGTGCTTGTAGCCTGGGAATGAGTGGGGATCTAGGATTAAGATTTGTTATCTTCATTTGTTTAATATAACATTCAACTTATCTTAATTAATATGCCATTCTTATTCATGCATGTGAAATAACAGATCTAACTAAGTCATTCATGCATTCATCTAACATCTAATCATTAACAACAAAGGGGATACACAACATTCAATCTCATAACACATGATCTACCATGGTTCACCCCTCCTAGGATACATCCACAAATATTTGGTTGCTCTGCTCTTTTATTATTGTGTTTCCTAACTACAATGCCTTGCGCTTTACAATTCCCTATATGTGGGTCAAGATCTACAATGAGGAGGACTAGATCACACCATGCTCCTTAGCCTATGATCTAACCCTCAAGATCCACCCTTATTTCCTCTCCTCATCTCAACAACTTACAAGACAAATCAGACTTACAATCTTTCTCTTCTCGAATGACAGATTAACAATACTCAACAAAAAAGGAACCATATTTCGACACAAACAACCAACCACCAAAAGAACCCCCGCCCCTAGACCTCCTAGGTACCTGCTTATACATATTTATGGCTCACCAACCATTACATTCTCTTACCAAAACCCTAACCCTATCATGGCTAGGTCTTCTTTCATGTGCACCTCACATGCTTTCCTCTTCTGCATGCAGGTCTGTCTTGCACGTGCTGTTTCTCCTGCATGCACATCTGTCTTTCACATGTTGTTTCTCCTGCATGCACATCTGCTTTTCGCATGCTGATTTTCTTGCATATGCATCTGCTTTCCGCATGTTTCTTTTCTTTCATGTGCATATGTTTTCCACATGCTACTTCTCCTGCCAGTTGTATTTATCCCACGTCGTGCTTTTCTCTCGAACTAGTCATGTGCCTAATAGGCCCCCAACTCTGACACCGTGACTTGTCCCAAGTCACTTCCTAACTCTAGTGTCTGTTACTACTTGTGCCAGTGCTTCGTACGTATCTACTATCCGTTGGCACTGCTCATGAGCCTAGATTCTCTTTGCTGACATGGATTCGACCACTTGTGCAGTGACTGGTGGTCATAAGATATCACCCCCCTCCAATCCTATATGTTCGAGGCATACTTTCATTGCGTCGATTTCCACAAACAAATGTTCTATCGTTTCCTGTAGGGGCTCCAACTGATCCTTCCATGCGATGTTTTGTGCCTACACCACTTTTTCTTTTGCTTGAAGGTTCTTCATTTCTGCGACAATATTGATCTTTTTTGGTAGAGACATTGTCCTGTGTTGCTACTTGACATTTTCCATTGTTGTGTTCATTTTATCTTCCTTTCCTTGCATATCTTGTAGGATCCCATCCTCTAATAGTTGTGTCCATAGTTGGTTGCTCTTTTCCAATAGTTCTGCCACTCTATGCAAGTTCTGCACAATGTTTTATGCAACTTCTTTTGCACCTTTCTCTCTTTGCACTTGAATTGTTGGGGGAGTCGTAGGTGTTGCGTGCTCCTCCAGTTCCTTGATCTACTCTTTATATTTCACTACGGCTTGTGCTATTTTCATCATCTTCTCTTTAAAAGATTCTTCTTCTGATTATGCGATGTCGGGGATGGACTGAAATACTCCATTTATCTATCTCTCCATCTCCTCCACTCTTTGTTGTGATAATGTTCTCTTCTTCCCTTCCTAGTTAAGTGTCTCCTTTAGTGAGGTGTTGTCTTCCTGCACCAATTGAAAGTTCATCGCATCCATCCTTGCTCTAGAGTGAATCTCCTGCGTGACGCTCACCTGTAATTTATACAGTGATTTAGTTGGAATCTTGGGCAATGCCAAGTCCATCATCTCAATCTCTCTCAACGACCTCTACACTGTCTCCTCATCGATGAACAACATGTCAATATTAATACAGAATTTTACACTCCCCTGCGTCGTGATCTATAATGTCTCTCCCATCGATATCCCTTCTTTTACCAGATTTATAGCGTAACGAAGAAGTAACGACTATGTCACACTGACAATTGTCGCTTTTTGACTTTTCACGGTGTTTCTTTCACGCTATACCTTTCTACTAGTTAACTACTCTTCTGTCTGCGATGTTTTCAAACCCTAGTTTCCTTACGTTGCACTGTTCTGTTCTACCAGTTCTATTCTGTCAAGACCCTCCATGTGTGCCAATCTGTTTTTATTTTTATCCTCTTTTTACTTTTTATGAATTTTCTTCTTTTTATTTGTTTTTCTCATTTTCTCTCCCTTGCTTCTACTATAATACACTATATACATATATTCTTACTGCATGGTAACTTTCTAGGTGTTAGGAGGTCGACTATCCCTATACAATTTTAGTTGACTCTCATTGATCATGCCTCTGAGATCTATACCTCCTAAATATTTTAACTGTATAGGTCCCCCTTCTGTGACAATCTTCACCTCATATGGTCCCAACCAATGCATTCTAAATTTGCCTGGGTGCTAAATAAATTTACTACCATACACCACGACTAGGTCTCCCTTCTTGAAACTCTTCCTTTTAATATGTCTGTCATGCCAAGCTTTGTCCCTTGCTTTCTGTACTTCTTGGTGAAATCCTGCTAGAATCCTATCTTCTTCCATCACCATTAGCCGACTTAGCCTTTCTTGTACTGTGCCTCATTCGGTCGTGTTGGTGATTGTTGTTATGCACAGACTAGGTACCAAAAATTCTAATGGCACCACTACTTCTTGTCTATACACCAACCTGAATGGTGTATGCCCTGTTAGTTTTTTGCATGTAGTCTTGTATGCCCATAATATTGCTGGTATCTTCAAATCCAAATCATGCCTATTGACATTGCATATCTTTGTCAATGTATTCTCTAGGATCTTATTAAAGGCTTCCATTTTTCCATTTGCTTGAGGGTGATATGGTGTACTCTTTTGATGATGGACTTCAAACTCCTTAGTCATAGCCTTGATAGTACTATTGATGAAGTGAGTGCCTTGGTCACTCATCAAAATCCTTGGGCATCCAAATCTAGTGGTCACTTTCTCAAAGAGGAAGTGTGTTGTTGTCTCTGCATTGTAATATTTTAATGTTTCTTCTTCTACCCATCTTGTTAAGTACTCTATCACAGTAATGATATAAATTGCTCCTGACCTCTTTGTTGGTGGATTAATTGGTCCCACAAAATCTGTTTCCCATTTATCGAATACTTGCAAGGTTACTTGTGCTATTAGGGGTATCTCATCCCGTATGTTAGGTTTACCAACCCTATGACATGCATCACATATCTGGAAGTAATTCTTTGCATCTTTGTGGATGGTCGGCCACCATAGTCCTGCACGCAATACCTTCTGCACGGTATCTTTTCCTGCATAATTTCCTCTAGCTATTCCCTCATGGGCCTCTACTAGAATCATAGGCCTCTCATGTTCTAGTACACATATTTTCAAAATGTTGTTTGTGCCCATTTTTGTATAAGTTTCCTGCAATCAATTGATAGTCTGCAACTATGACTACCAAATTTTTCTTCTGCGCAATGTTGAATTATTGTGGCATAGTCCCCGTACTCAAGTATTGAATGATGTCAACAAAATATTCATCAGCTACTTGGACTGAAAATAATAGTGTGTAAGGGAATTTTTTCTCTAAATTTGTAGGTTCTTCTCCATTGGTGATTCTTGACAGGTGATCAGGTCCTTCATTCAACTTCATTGTCTTGAATATCACTTCAAAGTCAAATTCCTAAAACAACAGTAACCATCTATAGATCCCCCCCCCCCCACACTAGCATATTGACTAGGTATTTGAGGGCAGAATGATTTGTGAACATTTTAAAATGTTTCCCAAGTAGATAGCGTCTGAACTTATGCAGTGCATATACCATTGCTAACCCTTCTCTTTCCGTGGTATTGTAGTTCTTCTTTGACTATGACAATTTTCTTCTTGCAAATTCTATAAGATTGTCTATCTCTCCTGCTCCTGGTTGCACCAGAATAGCTCCAAGTGCTATGGTTGATGCATCTACATGCACATGAAATGTCTTTTCCCAATATGGGAATACTAGTATCGGTGATGTTACCATGTTCTCATTTAGAGTGTCCAAACCTCGCTGACAATCCTTGTTTGAAGTAGATTGAATAAGAAAGAAAGGTTATTTTAGGAAGAAAGGCATGTAAGAGGAAAGCGACAACTAGAAGGAAAAGCAACACGCGTGCATGCATGGAAGACCTAATGACACTAGGGTTAGGGTTTTTGTAATACATTGTAATGGCTGGTGAGCCAAAAATATATAAGTAGTACTGAAGAGGAAAAGAGAGAGACGAGAGACAAAAGGCTTAGACGAGAGAGGAAAGGAACATTGTAAGGAATGTATGAATCCTTAATATGGTGAGCGAAGGAAGGAGTGAGCGATTCGATCCAAAGGGTTAGATCGTAGGATGGCGATCCTAGTGCGATCTAGTCAGCCTCATAGGGATCGAGGAGTTGCTGAGGGGAGGAAGAACCAAGAATGTAAACATACGCATCGTAATATATTTCTGAACCATAATAAAAGCCTAAGGGCCAGATCTTTGTGGGCGTAGCCCGGGAGGGGGTGAACCATAGTAACACTATGTTGTGGGATGGAATGAATGTGTTTTTGTGTCTGATTAATTGATCAACATTGAATGGATTAAGTGATTAAGTAGATCTGGTATTTTACATGCGTACGTTGATTAAATGTTATAGCATAATGTTAAATATACTAAATAAAGGTTACGAAATACAAGTACAGATCTCTCTTAGTCCCAAGTTGCAAACACCTGAGTATTGCAGCCACCCATAAGAGATATCTTGGGTGAGACTACACAGTACACTCTGTGTATTGCGTTGCCTTCTGGGTTACCAGAGGGGTCAATAGTCTTAAGCGATTTTTTTGGGAAGCTTCTTGGTAATGAACCGGGGTCAAACTATAGTGGTAATTGGTTAAATAGAAACATTATATATCCATAACCGACAAATGAAGAGAGATAACCAACAAATGGTTCTGTTGCCGACTGATTGGAAGGAAATGGGATTGAGCACATGAGATCTGCAGAAGGCATGTCAAAAGAACACTGGATCAGACGACAAGATGTTGAGAGAATGCATCGCTAGAAGGGGATGTTGAGACCGTGGAATCCCACAAAGGCAGATATCGAAAGTTGGTTGAAGACAAAGGAGATAGAGTTTGTGCAAAAAGATAACAGAGACCCTAGAGTAACACCGTGCAAATATCTTGAGAAATATGTGTTTACTGATCTGCATGAAGTATTTTTACGTGATTTCCCACATGTATTGTAGGAGTGGATATTGAGGTTGAAAGACAACCACACAACAAATCAGATCCAATAGTTAGAGTGGAACTCAGTTCAAATCGTGCCTTTACAACAGGTGAATAACAAATTCAACTGAGTAATATATTTTTGGCTCAATAGTATTGTAGTAGGATTTATAACAGAATTTGCAGTAGATACCTCGAAGTCGTACATCGCAACAGAGCAAGAGTTTCTACGCGGCCCTCGAGGAAGGTATATTATATCACTATATACTTCGATTGAGATATTGTTGTATAACAAAGGTGTAATGACAATGGAGTCATACAACTAAACTTCCTTGTGTGCATGGGGGAAGGGGGGAAGCACTAACATAAAAAGGAGATATGGAAGGGGATAAAGGAAAGAAGGAGGAATCCTTGGACCCAATCATGATGGATGATGGCCAGATCAAGTGGATCATGGAGACAACTGGAAGGACACGCAGTGGATTACCCTACCAATACAAGGTGAACACCAAGAAGAGAGTTGTAGCCACAAGGGAAGGCTTGGCAAGATATGAAGAGGAGGTAGATGATCTCTAGGTTGTGGAGAAAATTGACGAAATCCTGCGCACAACATATAAGAGGAAGACGAGAGGTCCAAGAGCGGGAAGAGGAGGCATCAATCCTATCCATATTAATGTTAGTGTGGAACCCATAAACCCATGTGTGACTAACACACCAAAGACAACACCACCATTTAGACAACTGAATTTCGGGAGAAGGAAGATAGGAGGAAGTACATCTACACAAGGAACAACAACCAGGGGAGCCAGTTCATGAAGAATTAGTCAAGTATCTACACCATGCGGAGGTAGTAGTTCAACATTCAGGATGGCAGGACATGATCCCACCATTAGGCTACCAGAATTCAAAGGAGAAGTGTCGGAGGACCCAGAGAAGTGTCGGAGGACCCAGAGAAGCACCTGTTTCTTTGTGAAAAGATCTGGGAAGAAAAACAAATCACATACGAGGACACTAAACTTGTAGAGTTAGCTATCACACTAAGGGATCACGCACTGGATTGGTATATGAGTTTAGCCACAAATAGTCCACCAGGGACAACTAGAATGATTGGGGATATAAGGAAGTTGTTGATAAATGAATTTCAGAAGCCAAGTTCAGAGGACCTATACATGAACGTGATGATATAAATTAGATAGAAACCGGGAGAATCCGTATGGGAGATTGACCAGAGATTCAAGTGACTGAAAGGAAAGATGAAATATGTCATGAAAAATATGCAACACAGACACTTGTTCGTCAATTCACTATTACCACACTTGAAATATCCACTACGACAACAAACATTTTAGACACAGGCAAAGGCTCTATAGGAAGCCCTACAACTGGAAGAAACCCAATATCAGAAGATAGATCCAGCCATCAAAGAGTTGAAGGAGGATCTGAAGAACTTAATGTTCCAGCTAAACCTGAACAAAAGTAAGGACAAAAGAGAAGTCGCATGGTGTATGACATGCAGGAAGGAAGGACACCATAAGAACGAATGTCCAAAATTCGTATAGTACATGGCAGTAGAAATGCCAAATCCATTACTTATAGGAGGACCATGGTGTGAGATATGTAAGAAACATGGCCATGATCCATATCACATCCAAATGATGCAGAAATACCAAACAGTCCCAAAGAGTTCATATTGCACCTTTTGCAAGTCAATAGGCCATGATGAGAAAGACTGTAGAAACATGGAGTTGATGAGAGAAAGGACATCAGATGCATATAGGGTGCAGGCATAAATGATGATAGGGAAAGATGCACCTCAATTTAATCGATCACCACCACAGTATAATACTGTGCCACAACAATATAACAACACACAACCACAATATAACAGTACGCAACCGCAGTATAACCCTGTGCAGATAAGCAGGTATCTCAATACAATACACCGCGTAGAGATCGCGCTGGGTACAAAGGAGGAGGATGAGGTAGAGGAGGCTTTGGATGAGGAAGAGGTCCAGTAGTGTGTCACAACTGTCAACAACCAGGACATTATGCAAGGGAATGCCCACTTCCACCAGCGACTTGTGTGTATTGTCGCGCATCAGATCATGACACAGAATAATGTCCAACATTATTGGGAAGATCTAGGAAAAGAGGAATCAAAAAAATCAAAATGTTCAATGGATTTTAGCAGAAGCGAGGGATGAAGGAAGAAACATCAAGATAGTTACACGCAGAGGAACTAAAACAGGAAACGACGTAGCACGACAAGAGCCAGTACAACACCAATGGGTAAAGAAGAATGTCGAACCAAGGAAGCAGTTTGATGTGTAGAACGAGAAGGAGATATTTAAGAAAGCCAGAGAAGAGTTTATGAAGCCTGAAATTGCATCGAACTCAACCATGCAACATAGTAAGGAAGTACTAGAGTACGATATGCCTCCATCGTTGGATCCTACCAAAGAATTGTAGCGCCTAGGACAAGTAAGTACAATCAAAGGATTTTTGCAATCATGTGTAAAATTAATAAATGATCCATCCTTTGTCAAAGTATTACAAAATATGCTAGAAAGAGGTAGCGTAGAGACAAAAGGAAAGCTATAATATAAAACAATCAATCACCTACATACAAGGAGAAGAAAAAGTAGGGAGTTCGGGCTGAACGCCAACATTGGAGATTTCAACATGGGAGATATCATACTGGATCTAGGATCTGAAGTCAATGTATTACCCAAAAAGACATGGTAATATATGGGAGATACCACATTAGGATATTCACCCGTTCAGCTGAAACTAACAAATCAACATAGAGTCCTACCAATTGGGAGACTAAAAGGAGTGACAGTAGACCTGGATGGAGTGCGCACTAAAGTTGACCTCGAAGTAATAGAGATAGTGGAAGACACAAAACCTTACCCAACATTGCTTGACTTGGATTGGGAATTTGATAACCAACCCATAATCAACTTAAATACATGAAAGATGACATTTGAATAAGGAGAATACAAGGTCATTGCGCCATTAAACCCATCAGAAGGGGAAAGGTTCATAGAGCCTACTTGCTTGGACTTGGAGGAAATTAGCTAGTGGTACAGAACAATTGCGCAAGATGAGGATTACGTAAACCCAATTACAGATGGGATACTCAGTTGGTGGAGCATCACCTCATGTGTGACAGATTCAGATACAGGCTTAGAAAACTGGCAATAGAGGCTACACGAAGTTTCCACAAGAATATGTGTAAGAATAGACCACACAGTAAGATGGGTAGGTACAGAGATAAGGGAACCACCCATCTTCCATGGGGTAAATGATCTAGAATCATTCTTGACACTTTATGAAGACAAAGTGTTAGAAAATTAGAGACTCTTAGCATTAGATATAGTACTCAAGGCCACACCTGCAAGATGGTGGGGCACACACAAATAAACAATCAAGGATTGGTATCAATGTAAGCGGTTAATGTGCATTAGGTTTGACACAGAACAAAGAATAAACCAACAACAAAAATATGATGGACAAGGGGCACCAATGAAACACTTGGAGAAGTGCAAAGTGATTTGAAAAATGACACCCCTAGAGGAATGGCCTTATCAATTTGCACACACATTAGAGGGCATCCCAACAAACTCATATACAGACCGGGAACTGCGCAAAGGAACTACGAGCTAGACAATACTACAACATAACTTTACAGTCACTTTCTCAATTTAGCATGAGAACCCCAACATAAATGAAAAAGTTAAACAAATAAGAGGGGTGATATTCATTAAGGAGCCATAAGTTGAACTCATAAGAGAAGAACAACAATAGAACAGATAGACAATGAAAGAACTGTTGTCATGCTACCATGTGCAGGAAGAAGTGACAGATGAAGCCAATCTGTGTGATATTCAGATTGAGGAAGTTGAATGCGAAAGAGAAGTGGAAGGTCCACCTCTAGAATCAAAAGTAATTGTTGTGTTGATCAAGTTGAATAAAGTCAACATTGGGACAGTCAAGAATCCCAAAATGGCCAGCATTGGAGACTACTGGGATGAGAAAATAGTGGAAAACATAACATATTTATTGCACGAGTACAATGACCTGTTCCCCACAACGTTCACAGAAATGAAGGGCATAGTAGGAAAGCTAGGTGAGATGAATATACCACTCAGAGCTAAGGCAAGACCATTCAAACAACGACCATACAGACTAAATCTGATATATAAGAAAAAAGTCAAAGATGAGATTGATAGGATGCTAGAGGCAGGAATCATAGAACCCGTGGAAGAATCAGAATGGATAAGCCCGATGGTAGTTCAGTAAAAAAAAAAAGGTGGGATAAGAATATGCATCGACTTGAGGAAGTTGAATGATGCGTGCCTACATGATCCATTCCCTAACCTTTCACGAATGAGGTGTTGAGGAACGTAGGAGGGCATGAATTTTATTCATTCACCGATGGATTTTTCAGGATACCATCAGATCAAGATAACACCAAAAGACAGATACAAGACCACTTTTTCTATAGAATGGGGATCCTACCAGTACAGAGTCATTCTGTTTGGACTCAATAATGCACCAACAATATTTTGCAGAGTATTCATAGCTGCATTTAAAGAATTTATCCACCAATTTCTAGAGGTATACTTGGAAGATTGGATAGTCTATAGTCTATTGAAAGACCATGTAGAGGTCTTATGACAAATGTTAGAAAGATGTAGGTAGTTCCAGATATAATTATACATCAAGAAGTGCATCTTCGAAACACTGTTTGGGATACTATTGGGCCATATAGTATGCAAGCAAGGTTTACTAGTAGATCCTGCCAAGATTGTAGTAATCATTAACCTTCCACCACCAAAAACAATCTGTCAACTAAGAGCGACATTACACACATGATACTATAGAAAATTTATAAAAGGGTACGTGTAGATCACCATGCCAATGGAGAAATTGATAAGGAAAGACACAAAGTTCTAGTGGAATGAGGATTGTCAACATGGTCTAGACACGGCGAAAGAATAGATGGTAATCACACCAATACTAGTATTCCCATACTGGGAGAAGAAATTTCACATACATGTAGATGCATCGACCATAACACTTGGAGCTATTCTGGCACAACCATGAGCAAGAGAATTAAATCATCCTATAGCATTTTCTAGTAGAAAAATGTCAGAATCGGAGCAGAATTACAACACTACAGAGCGAGAAGGTCTTGCAATGGTGTATGCACTTCAGAAGTTCAGACATTACCTACTGGGGAAACATTTCAAGATGTTCACAGACCATTCTATTAGCACTAAGAGTCACCCTCATATTGCAAGAGGATAAGCCCAATACCCATCAAAATGTTTCGTGGATGTTGGATTTATGAATGGAGGTCAAATGGACAAAACTCAGTACAAGAATGATTTTAACACAAAAATAGGACAAGAAATTCACATGGAAGTGAGGTCCTCATTAAATTCAATCAGTGATTTGAGTTTAAGTGTGAGAAGAAGGAAGACTTAGTGAAAGAGGTGAACAATATTGCTATGGGCATCCAACCTTCAAGCAGTTTGGTGAAGAAAAACTCAGGCTCAAGAGCACTCTTGAACTCACGTTTTAGACACTAAAATGTGTCACATCAACATAATAATCAAACCTACATTACCATGCAGCTACAACAACTTGAATGGATCCTCTGTGCTCGAGCCTTTCAATGTAAGGGAAAATAAGATAACAAAGAAACTGACTAAAACTGGTCATGACAATACTGTAATCAAACCTACATTACAATAGAACTACAACCCTCGACTGGATCCTCCATGCCCGAGTGTTTCAGCACAATTTTTACAAAGAGATGAGAGAAGCTACTTCTATTAATGAGAAAGTCTCAAGTTTGATACATAACCAAAGAACAACTCTGGTATCAAAATTACACAGTAGGGAGATTTGCTCAACCATTCGATGACCTTAACAAAGTATCAAATTGATCTATTTATACTCAGATTAGTCCACAACTGTTAGGAGTGTGATCTGGCAATCTCATTCAAAACTTTGCGTTTGAGCAATCCTTTGTTAGACTATGCGGGTTTCCTTTTGTCAGATGCAAACTAGGTTCAACATGGGCCTGCAGAAAAATTGATCATTGTTGTACCTTGCTGACAGTCCTGCCTCCTTAGCCATAACTTCCAAGCCTTCCATTTATGGTATGAGATGAGGTTTCAGATACCAGTACTTGCTTCATTAACTGGGTCTTCATCGAGATTGGAGCGTGACGGGACGATTGGAGGAGGAGCACCTATCACTGTTGGATTGGACGATGAGGTCATGAAATTCAATCATCGTTCATTGGTTGACCCCTCCTTGGGATTAGAGCATGGAGGGATGACTGTCGGGTGGCCACTTGTCGACATTGGATAGGGAATTACACGCGCATGTGAATTTTGGGGCCGCGGGAATTTTTTTGGACCCACACTAATTTTGGGCCCGAAACGCACCCCCTTTCACCATGTAACCTCCCGCAAAAACCATGATTTGTATTTCGGCCTACCCTTTAGGTTTTATCCTCCACGCAGTTTGTGGCACTGAACATATCGACAGTCGTTGATTTGATCATGACCCAAGATCTGGGCGCATCATATATTTTAGCACCTGCACCAAAACTTTGTTCGTATGCTAACCTTGGAGTCCCTCCAGCTACACTTGGAGATGGCGCCACGTCGAACCTGCACAGGGGATCTCGATCACTGCAGACTGCACCTGCTCACCTGCATTCATGTTGCTTTGTGTGATAACATTTGGCCCCAAAAAGGATGGCATGATCCCTACGAGCTTCCAAGAATGCATAGTTCCAGTTCCTTAGCTTTTGGGTCATGGAGTCTCTTATTTAAAAAGAAAATGAAAAGAAGTGGTAATTACTGTTGGGTATATGTTATATTCTTTGCATGTGTGTGTGTGGGCACGTCAGATTCGACAACTGCGTCTGACGATCCCTATATTAGTGAAATTGTGGTTGTGTGCACTGGGTGATTCCTAGGGAGGTGCCAGGGGGGGCCAGGTATGCCCCCCCTGGTTATGCACAACGTTCAGGGCAATACCCCGATTTTGTTTTTTGGGCGGTTTTTGCTATTTTTAGCGGTTTTCTAAATTAATCCCGGATTAAGGGATTAAGGTTTTGGTATCTATGGAATACCTAAAAACATTGTATATATTGTATGGTGAATGGTGAAATTCGATATAATGAAAATAAGAAAGGTTTTCCCCGGTTGAGGGTTTCTGGTATAAATCTCTGTGTACTATGTGTATGAGCCATTGATTAATTTATGTTTTTCTTAAGAATCTATATGCATTTCTTTACTTCACAAGTTTAAAACTTACATATGGTATCAGAGCTCATTTTTTGGCTTTAGAGGGACACCTTTGTTGCTGAGGGTTTAGCTCGGTCTTGATAGATCA
>SNQJ01S0041168.1:172573-185086 GCA_010110895.2 Picea sitchensis
GATTAATTGGTCCCACAAAATCTGTTTCCCATTTATTGAATACTTGCAAGGTTACTTGTGCTATTAGGGGTATCTCATCCCGTATGTTAGGTTTACCAACCCTATGACATGCATCACATATCTGGAAGTAATTCTTTGCATCTCTGTGGATGGTCGGCCACCATATTCCTGCACGCAATACCTTCTGCACGGTAGCTTTTCCTGCATAATTTCCTCTAGCTATTCCCTCATGAGCCTCTGCTAGAATCCTAGGCCTCTCATGTTCTAGTATACATCTTCTCAAAATGTTGTCTGTGCCCATTTTTGTATAAGTTTCCTGCAATCAATTGATATTCTGCAACTATGACTACCAATTTTTTCTTCGCAATGTTGAATTATTGTGGCATAGTCCTCGTACTCAAGTATTGAATGATGTCAGCAAAATATTCATCAACTACTTGGACTGAAAATAATTGTGTGTAAGGGAAGTTTTCCTCTAAATTTGTAGGTTCTTCGCCATTGGTGATCCTTGACAGGTGATCAGGTCCTTCATTCAACTTCATTGTCTTGAATATCACTTCAAAGTCAAATTCCTGAAACAATAGTAACCATCTATAGATCCCCCCCCCCACACTAGCTTATTGACTAGGTATTTGAGGGTAGAATGATTTGTGAACATTTTAAAATGTTTCCCAAGTAGATAGTGTCTGAACTTATGCAGTGCATATACCATTGCTAACCCTTCTCTTTCTGTGGTATTGTAGTTCTTCTCTGACTATGACAGTTTTCTTCTTGCAAATTCTATAAGATGGTCTATCTCTCTTGCTCCCGGTTGCACCAGAATAGCTCCAAGTGCTATGGTTGATGCATCTATGTGCACATGAAATGTCTTTTCCCAATATGGGAATACTAGTATCGGTGATGTTACCATATTCTCATTTAGAGTGTCCAAACCTCGCTGACAGTCCTTGTTTGAAGCAGATTGAATCAGAAAGAAAGGTTATTTTAGGAAGAAAGGCATGTAAGAGGAAAGCGACAACTAGAAGGAAAAGAAACACGCGCGCATGCATGGAAGACCTAATGACACTAGGGTTAGGGTTTTTGTAATACATTGTAATGGTTGGTGAGCCAAAAATATATAAGTAGTACTGAAGAGGAAAAGAGAGAGACGAGAGACGAAAGGCTTAGATGAGAGAGGAAAGGAACATTGTAAGGAATGTATGAATCCTTAATATGGTGAGCCAAGGAAGGAGTGAGCGACTCGATCCAAAGGGTTAGATCGTAGGATGGCGATCCTGGTGTGATCTAGTCAGCCTTGTAGGGATCGAGGAGTTGCTGAGGGGAGGAAGAACCAAGAATGTAAACATGCGCATCGTAATATATTTTTGAACCATAATAAAAGCCTAAGGGCCAGATCTTTGTGGACGTAGCCCGGGAGGGTGTGAACCACAGTAACACTATGTTGTGGGATGGAATGAATGTGTTTTTGTGTTTTCTTAATTGATGAACATTGAATGGATTAAGTGATTAAGTAGATTTGGTATTTTACATGCATACGTCGATTAAATGTTATAGCATAATGTTAAATATACTAAATAAAGGTTACGAAATACAAGTACAGATCTCGCTTAGTCCCAAGTTGCAAACACCTGAGTATTGCAGCCACCCATAAGAGCTATCTTGGGTGAGACTACACAGTACACTCTATGTATTGCGTTTCCTTCTGGGTAATCAGAGGGGTCAATAGTCTTAAGGGATTTTTTTGGGAAGCTTCTTGGTAATGAACCGGGGTCAAACTGTAGTGGTAATTGGTTAAATAGAAACATTATATATCCATAACCGACAAATGAAGAGAGATAACCAACAAATGGTTCTGTTTCCGGCTGATTGGAAGGAAATGGGATTGAGCACATGAGATCTGCAGAAGGCATGTCAAAAGAACATTGGATCAGACGACAAGAAGTTGAGAGAATGCACCACTAGAAGGGGATGTTGAGACCATGGAATCCCACAAAGGCAGATATCGAAATTTGGTTGAAGACAAAGGAGACAGAGTTTGTGCAAAAAGATAACAGAGACCCTAGAGTAACACCGTGCAAATATCTTGAGAAATATGTGTTTACTGATCTGCATGAAGTATTTTAACGTGATTTCCCACATGTATTGTAGGAGTGGATATTGAAGTTGAAAGACAACCACACAACAAATCAGATCCGACAGTTAGAGTGGAACTCAGTTCAAATCGTGCAGTTACAACAGGTGAACAACAAATTCACCTGAGCAATAGATTTTTGACTCAATAGTATTGTAGCAAGATTTATAATAGAATTTGCAGTAGATACCTCGAAGTCGTACATCGCAACAGAGCAAGAGTTTCTATGCGGCCCTCGAGGAAGGTATATTATATCGCTGTATACTTCGATTAAGATATTGTTGTATAACAAAGGTGTAATGACAATGGAGTCATACAACTAAACTTCCCTGTGTGCATGGGGGAAGGGGGGAAGAACTGACATAAAAAGGAGATATGGAAGGAGATAAAGGAAAGAAGGAGGAATCCTTGGACCCAATCATGATGGATGATGTCCAGATCAAGTGGATCATGGAGACAGCTGGAAGGACACGTAGTGGATTACCCTACCAATACAAGGTGAACACCAAGAAGAGAGTTGTAGCCACAAGGGAAGGCTTGGCAAGATATGAAGAGGAGGTAGATGATCTCCAGGTTGTGGAGAAAATTGATGAAATCTTGCGCGCAACATATAAGAGGAAGACGAGAGGTCCAAGAGCGGGAAGAGGAGGCATCAATCCTATCCATATTAATGTCAGTGTGGAACCCATAAACCCATGTGCGACTAACACACCAAAGAGAACACCACCATTTAGACAACTGAATTTCGGGAGAAGGAAGATAGGAGGAAGTACATCTACACTAGGAACAACAACTAGGGGAGCTAGTTCATGAAGAAGTAGTCAAGTATCTACACCGCACGGAGGTAGTAGTTCAACATTCAGGATGGCAGGACATGATCCCACCATTAGGCTACCAGAATTCAAAGGAGAAGCGTCGGAGGACCTAGAGAAGCACCTGTTTCTTTGTGAAAAGATCTGGGAATCAAAACAAATCACATACGAGGACACTAAACTTGCAGAGTTAGATATCACACTAAGGGATCACGCACTGGATTGGTATATGAGTTTAGCCATAAACAGTCCACCAGGGACAACTAGAATGATTGGGGATATAAGGAAGTTGCTGATAAATGAATTTCAGAAGCCAAGTTCAGAGGACCTATACATGAACGTGATGATATAAATTAGACAGAAACCAGGAGAATCCGTATGGGAGATTGACCAAAGATTCAAGTGACTGAAAGGAAAGTTGAAATATGTCATGACAAATATGCAACATAGACACTTGTTCGTCAATTCACTATTACCACACTTGAAATATCCACTACGACAACAAATGTTTTAGACACAGGCAGAGGCTCTATAGGAAGCCCTACAACTGGAAGAAACCCAATATCAGAAGATAGATCTAGCCATCAAAGAGTTGAAGGAGGATCTGAAGAACTTAACGTTCTAGCTAAACCCGAACAAAAGTAAGGACAAAAGAGAAGTTGCATGGTGTATGACATGCAGGAAGGAAGGACACCATAAGAACGAATGTCCAAAATTCGTATAGTACATGGCAGTAGAAATGCCAAATCCATTACCTATAGGAGGACCATGGTGTGAGATATGTAAGAAACATGGCCATGATCCATATCACATCCCAATGATGCAGAAATACCAGACAGTCCCAAAGAGTTCATATTGCACCTTTTGCAAGTCAATAGGCCATGATGAGAAAGAATGTAGAAACATGGAGTTGATGAGAGAAAGGACATCAGATGCATATAGGGTGTAGGCAGAAATGATGATAGGGAAAGTTGCACCTCAATTTAATCGAGCACCACCACAGTATAATACTGTGCCACAACAATATAACAACACACAACCACAATATAACACTACGCAACCGCAGTATAACCCTATGCAGTATAATCAGGTATCTCAATACAATACACCACGTAGAGATCGCGCTAGGTACAAAGGAGGAGGATGAGGCATAGGAAGCTTTGGATGAGGAAGAGGTCCAGTAGTGTGTCACAACTGTCAACAACCGGGACATTATGCAAGGGAATGCCCACTTCCACCAGCGACTTGTATGTATTGTCGCGCATCAGATCATGACACAGAAGAATGTCCAACATTATTGGGGAAGATCTAGGAAAACAGGAATCAAAACAATCAGAATGTTCAATGGATTTTAGTAGAAGCGAGGGATGAAGGAAGAAACATCAAGATAGTTACACGCGGAGGAACTAAAACAGGAAACAACGTAGCATGACAAGAGCCAGTACAACACCAATGGGTAAAGAAGAATGTCGAACCAAGGAAGCGGTTTGATGCATAGAATGAGAAGGAGATAGTTAAGAAAGCCAGAGAAGAGTTTATGAAGCCTGACATTGCATCGAACTCAACCGTGCAACATAGTAAGGAAGTACTAGAGTACGAGATGCCTTCATCATTGGATCATACCAAAGAATTGTAGCCCCTAGGACAAGTAAGTACAATCAAAGGCTTTTTGCAATCATGTGTAAAATTAATAAATGATCCATCCTTTGTCAAAGTATTACAAAATATGCTAGAAAGAGGTAGCGTAGAGACAAAAGGAAAGCTAGAACATAAAAAAATCAATCACCTACATACAAGGAGAAGAAAAAGTAGGGAGTTCGGGCTGAACGCCAACATTGGAGATTTCAACATGGGAGATATCATACTGGATCTAGGATTTGAAGTCAATGTATTACCCAAAAAGACATGGTAATATATGGGAGATACCACATTAGGATATTCACCCGTTCAGCTGAAACTGACAAATCAACTTAGAGTCCTACCAATTGGGAGACTAAAAGGAGTGACAGTAGACCTGGATGGAGTGCGCACTAAAGTTGACTTCGAAGTAATAGAGATAGTGGAAGACACAACACCTTACCCAACATTGCTCGACTTGGATTGGGAATTTGATAACCAACCCATAATCAACTTAAATACATGAAAGATGACATTTGAATAAGGAGAATACAAGGTCATTGCGCCATTAAACCCATCAGAAGGGGAAAGGTTCATAGAGCCTACTTGCTTGGACTTGGAGGAAATTAGCTAGTGGTACAGAACAATTGCGCGAGATGAGGATTACGTAAACCCAATTTCTTATGGGATACTCAGTTGGTGGAGCATCACCTCATGTGCGACAGATTCAGATACAGGTTTAGAAAACTGGCAATAGAGGCTACATGAAGTTTCCACAAGAATATGTGCAAGAATAGACCACACAGTAAGATGGGTAGGTACAGAGATAAGGGAACCACCCAGCTTCCATGGGGTAAACGATCTAGAATCATTCTTGACACTTTATGAAGACAAAGTGTTAGAAAATCAGAGACTCTTAGCATTAGATATAGTACTCAAGGCCACACCTGCAAGATGGTGGGGCACACACAAATAAACAATCAAGGATTGGTATCAATGTAAGTGGTTAATGTGCATTAGGTTTGACACAGAACAAATAATAAACCAACAACAAAAATATGATGGACAAGGGGCACCAATGAAACACTTGGAGAAGTGCAAAGTGATTTGAAAAATGACAGCCCTAGAGGAATGGCCTTATCAATTTGTACACACATTAGAGGGCATCCCAACAAACTGGTATACAGACTGGGAACTGCACAGAGGAACTAGGAGCTAGACAATACTACAACATAACTTTACAGTCACTTTCTCAATTGAGCATGAGAAACCCAACATAGATGAAAAAGTTAAAAAAATAAGAGGGGTGATATTAATTAAGGAGCCATAAGTTGAACTCATAAGAGAAGACCAACAATAGAACAGACAGACAATGAAAGAACTGTTGTCATGCTACCATGTGCAGGAAGAAGTGACAGATGAAGCCAATCCGCGTGATATTCAGATTGAGGAAGTTGAAGGCGAAAGAGAAGTGGAAGGTCCACCTCTAGAATCAAAAGTAATTGTTGTGTTGATCAAGTTGAATAAATTCAACATTGGGACAGTCAAGAATCCCAAAATGGCCAGCATTGGAGACTACTGGGATGAGAAAATAGTGGAAAACATAACATATTTATTGCACGAGTACAATGACCTGTTCCCCACAACGTTCACAGAAATGAAGGGCATAGCAGGAAAGCTAGGTGAGATGAAGATACTACTCAGAGCTAAGGCAAGACCGATCAGACAACGACCATATAGACTAAATCTGATATATATGAAAAAAGTCAAAGATGAGATTGATAGGATGCTAGAGGTAGGAATCATAGAACCCGTGGAAGAATCAGAATGTATAAGCCCGATGGTAGTAGAAAAAAAAAGGTGGGATAAGAATATGCATCGACTTGAGGAAGTTGAATGATGCGTGCCTACATGATCCATTCCCTAACCTTTCACAAATGAGGTGTTGGGGAACGTAGGAGGGCATGCATTTTATTCATTCACCGATGGATTTTTCAGGATACCATCAGATCAAGATAACACCAAAAGACAGATAAAAGACCACTTTTTCTACAGAATGGGGATCCTACCAGTACAGAGTCATTCTGCTTGGACTGAATAATGCACCAACAATATTTTCCAGAGTATTCATAGCTGCATTTAAAGAATTTTTCCACCAATTTCTAGAGGTATACTTGGAAGATTGGATAGTCTATAGTCTATTGAAAGACCATGTAGAGGTCTTATGAAAAATGTTAGAAAGATGTAGGTAGTTCCAGATATAATTAAACATCAAGAAGTGGATCTTCGAAACACCGTTTGGGATACTATTGGGCCATATAGTATGCAAGCAAGGTTTACTAGTAGATCCTGCCAAGATTGCAGTAATTGTTAACCTTCCACCACCAAAAACAATCTGTCAACTAAGAGCGACATTACACACATGATACTATAGAAAATTTATAAAAGGGTACGTGCAGATCACCACGCCAATGGAGAAATTGCTAAGGAAAGACACAAATTTCTAGTGGAATGAGGATTGTCAACATGGTCTAGACACACCGAAAGAATAGATGGTAATCACACCAATACTAGTATTCCCATACTGGGAGAAGAAATTTCACGTACATGTAGATGCATCGACCATAACACTTGGAGCTATAATGGCACAACCATGAGCAAGAGAATTAAATCATCCTATAGCATTTGCTAGTAGAAAAATGTCAGAATCGGAGCAGAATTACAACACTACAGAGCGAGAAGGCCTTGCAATGGTGTATGCACTTCAGAAGTTCAGACATTACCTACTGGGGAAACATTTCAAGATGTTCACAGACCATTCTATTAGCACTGAGAGTCACCCTCATATTGCAAGAGGATAAGCCCAGTACCCATCAAAATGTTTCGTGGATGTTGGTTTTATGAATGGAGGTCAAATGGACAAAACTCAGTACAGGAATGATTTTAACACAAAAATAGGACAAGAAATGCACATGGAAGTGAGGTCCTCATTAAATTCAATCAGTGATTTGAGTTTAAGTGTGAGAAGAAGGAAGACTTAGTGAGAGAGGTGAACAATATTGCTATGGGCATCCAACCTTCAAGCAGTTTGGTGAAGAAAAAATAAGGCTCAAGAGCACTCTTGAACTCAAGTTTCAGACACTAAAATGTGTCACATCAACATAATAATCAAACCTACATTACCATGCAACTAAAACAACTTGACTAGATCCTCCGTGCCCGAGCCTTTCAGTGTAAGTGAAAATAAGATAACAAAGAAACTGACTAAAACTGGTCATGACAATACTGTATTCAAACCTACATTACAATAGAACTACAACCCTCGACTGGATCCTCCATGCCCAAGTGTTTCAACACAATTTTTACAAAGAGATGAGAGAAGCTACTTCTATTAATGAGAAAGTCTCAAGTTTGATAGATAACCAAAGAACAACTCTAGTATCAAAATTACACAGTAGGGAGATTTGCTCAACCATTCGATGACCTTAACAAAGTATCAAACTGATCTATTTATACTCAGATTAGTCCACAATTGTTAGGAGTGTGATCTGGCAATCTCATTCAAAACTTTGCGTTTGAGCAATCCTTTGTTAGACTATGTGGGTTTCCTTTTGTCAGACACAAACCAGGTTCAATATGGGCCTGCAGAAAAATTGATCATTGTTGTACCTTGCTGACAGTCCTGCCTCCTTAGCCATAACTTCCAAGCCTTCCATTTATGGTCTGAGATGAGGTTTCAGCTACTAGACCTTGCTTCATTAACTGGGTCTTCATCGATATTGGAGCGTGACGGGACGATTGGAGGAGGAGCACCTATCACTGTTGGATTGGACGATGAGGTCATGAAATTCAATCATCGTTCATTGGTTGACCCCTCCTTGGGATTGGAGCGCTGAGGGATGACTGTCAGGTGGCCACTTGTTGACATTGGATAGGGAATTACACGCGCATGTGAATTTTTCGGCTGCGTGAAATGTTTTGGACCCACACTACTTTTGGGCCCGAAACGCACCCCCTTTCACCATGTAACCTCCCGCAAAAACCATGATTTGGATTTCGGCCCGCCCTTCAGGTTTTATCCTCCACGCAGTTTGTGGCACCGAACATATCGACAGTCATTGATCTGATCATGACCCAAGATCTGAGCGCATCGTATATTTTAGCACCTCCACCAAAACTTTGTTCGTATGCTAACCTTGGAGTCCCTCCAACTGCACTTGGAGATGGCGCCACGTCAAACTTGCACAGGGGATCTCGATCACTGCAGACTGCACCTGCTCACCTGCATTCATGCTGCTTTGTGTGATAACATTTGGCTCCACAAAGGATGGCGTGATCCCTGTGAGCTTCCAAGAACGCATAGTTCCAGTGCCTTAGCTTTCGGGTCATGGAGTCTCTTATTTAAAAAGAAAATGAAAAGAAGTGGTAATTACTGCTGGGTATATGTTATATTCTTTGCATGTGTGTGTGTGGGCATGTCAGATTCGAAAACTGTGTTTGACGATCCCTATAGTAGTGAAATTTTTTTTGTGTGCACTGGGTGCTTCCTAGGGAGGTGCCAGGGGGGGCCAGGTATGCCCCCCCTGGTTACGCACAACGTTCGGGGCAATACCCCGATTTTGTTTTTTGGGCGGTTTTTGCTATTTTTAGCGGTTTTCTAAATTAATCCCGGATTAAGGGATTAGGGTTTTGGTATCTATGGAATACCTAAAAACATTGTATATATTGTATGGTGAATGGTGAAATTTGATATAATGAAAAGAAGAAAGGTTTTCCCCGGTTGAGGGTTTCTGGTATAAATCTCTGTGTACTATGTGTATGAGCCATTGATTAATTTATGTTTTTCTTAAGAATCTATATGCATTGCTTTACTTCACAAGTTTAAAACTTACATATGGTATCAGAGCTCATTTTTTGGCTTTAGAGGGACACCTTTGTTGCTGAGGGTTTAGCTCGGTCTTGATAGATCAAGTTTATCCTTGGTCTGTGATAAACCTAGGTTTAGTGGGATCTTTTGTAATGGAGATTTGAGTGTAGAAAGAGGAATGGCGAGCTCTTCTAGAATCGAGATAGAGAAGTTCAATGGTAAAAAATTTGAGCTATGGAAGCTCAATATGGAGGACCTTCTTGTAGACAAAGAACAATGGATCACTGTGGATCCTGGTACACAACCTACTGGTACGCAACCTACTAGCACATAGTCGATTGGTACACAACCTACTAGTACATAAACTACTAGTAGACCACCTATGGGTATGTCAAAGGAAGATTGGGAGAAGTTGGACATAAGAGCACATAGTACTATTCAACTCTGCCTGGAAGATTTGGTGTTGTTAAATGTCTCGGGAGAATCTACATACAAGGAACTATGGGATAAGTTAGGGAATTTGTATCAATCAAAGTCCCTGGTAAACAAGTTGTTTCTTCGAAAGAAGTTGTATTATCTTAGGATGGAAGATGGAGATTCTGTGACAGAACATCTAAATGCTTTTAATACTCTGGTAAGTCAACTTGTCTCTGTTAATATTACGATTGCAGAAGAAGATAAGTGTATTACTTTGTTATGTTCTTTTCCATACTCTTGGGATAATCTGTTTGTAGCAATTGGTAGTACCACTCAATCTACATTGAAGTATGAGGATGTAGTTGTGTCCTTGTTATCTGAAGAGATGAGGCAGAAAAGCATGGATGGTCATAGCACAAATGCTTTATCTGTAAGAGGTTGTGCCCAAGACAGGAATCCTGGTAAGTCTTCGGGGGGGAGACCTAAATCTACAGGTAGATCTAAGTCTCCAGGAAAATCTTTGAGGAAATGATAGAAGTGTGGTAAAACAGGGCATTATAAGAAAAATTGCAAGTCTAAGAAGGTTGATAAACCAAAGGGATCTAATATTACCTCTTCCACAGAGGCAAAAACCTCCACCGAAGAAGGAGGTGATGTTTACTTGGCATCTATAGGTACACATGCAGACCGTGATGTATGGTTGATCGACTCAGGTGCGTCATACCATATGACTCCTCATAGGGAGTGGTTCTCTGAATATGAAAAATACGATGGTGGTGATGTATTCCTAGGAGATGACTCGACAACCAAAATCATGGGACGTGGAAGGGTTAAGTTGCTTTTAAAAGATGGAAGGATTTGAACTCTCCTTGGGGTTTTGTACATTCCAAAACTAGCCAGGAGCCTAATATCTATAAGCAAGTTGGATGATGCAGGAGTGGATACTATATTTGGAAAGGGAACTTTCAAGATGGTACGATGAGCAATGGTGTTGATGAGGGGAGTTCGGTGTGGAACTCTATACAAGTTGTTGGGAATAACTTGTACTAATGGGTGTAACAGTTCTGTTTTCCTTGAGCAGACAAATAAATAAGACAAGACCAATACCATCCCTGAAAATAAGATCATGCTGTGGCATCAAAGATTGGGGCATATTGGAGAAAAGGGCCTTCAAACACTACACGGTAAAGGCATTGTTGAAGGTATGTCTAATTGCGCTTTGGATTTTGATTTCTGTGAACATTTCATATATGGAAAACATAATCGAGTAAGATTCCCATCGAGTGCTACAAGAGGAAAGAGGATCTTAGAATTGATACACAGTGATGTGTTTGGACCTGTGCCTGTTCCATCACTAGGTACGTCTATGTATTATGTTTCATTCATAGATGATTTCTCAAGGTACACATGGATTTATTTTCTTAGAAAGAAATATGAGGTATTTGATAAATTTAAAGAGTTTAAGGCTCTGGTAGAAAATCAAACGGAGAAGAAAATNTGTTCCATCCCTTGGAAAATCTGTGTATTATGTTTCATTCATAGATGATTATTCAAGGAACACATGGATTTATTTTCTAAGAAAGAAATCTGAGGTATTTGATAAATTTAAAGAGTTTAAGGCTCTGGTAGAAAATCAAACGGAGAAGAAAATAAAGGTATTGAGAACAGATAATGGTGGAGAATTCTGCGGAAATGAATTCGAAGAATTCTGTAAGAAGTGTGGTATAGTAAGAAAAAATAGTACTCCATACACTCCTCAGAAAAATGGAGTTGTAGAAAGGATGAACAGGACACTGATGGAAAAAGAAAGGAGCATGCTCAGCGGTGTCAAGTTAGGACAAGAATTCTGGGTAGAGGCAGTGGGTACAGCATGTTACCTGGTCAATAGATCACCTTCATCAGTGTTGGATGATAAAACTCCACACGAGGTATGGACTGAAAATAAACCCTCTCTTCAACATATTAGAGTGTTTGGTTGTGATGCTTATGTACATGTTCCAAAGGAAAATAGGAGTAAGTTGGATAAAAAAACTGAAAGTGTATCTTTATTGGTTGTAAAGATGGTGTGAAAGGTTATAAGATTTGGATCCCAGAAACTAAGAAGAATGTTACAGTCAGGATGTTGTTTTTAGAGAGGTAAAAGATGTGTTCAAACAGGAATTCCTACCAAGGCAAGACAAACCTGAGAAAATAGAGCTAGAGTTGGATGATGCAAAATATGAATCATCTGAAGAAGATGAAGGAGAAGAAGAAGAAGAACCTCATACCCCAGTATTGAGGAGATCAATGAGATAAGTAAGGCAACTAGAAAGGTATAGTCCACCTGATTTCTGTTCCAATTTTGCTTTATCTATTACTAACGATGATCCTAGAACTATCAGAGAAGCAGTGAATTTAGAGGATAGTAAACTCTGGAAGAAGGCCATGGTTGAAGAAATGGATGCCTTGGATAAGAATGAGGCATGGGATATAGTTTATTTTCCATCTGGAAGAAAATATGTTGGTAGGAAATAGTTGTTTAAGAATAATTTTAATGCAGAAGGAAAAGTGGAGAAATACAAAGCTCGGTTAGTAGCAAAAGGTTATTCCCAGGTAGAGGGAATTGACTTTGGTGAGATTTTTTCTCCTGTTGCTAAGTTAACTTCTATTAGATTTATTTTATCTATTGT
>SNQJ01S0041168.1:185096-208394 GCA_010110895.2 Picea sitchensis
AACTAGGGAAGGAGCATTGGACAATAGTAAAGAGGGTCTTCAGGTATTTTCGTGGCACTACCAACTATGGATTGTGCTACCAAGGAAGACCAGGATTGGAGAGAGTGGTGGAAATACATGGCTTTGTTGATGCAGACTGGGATGGAGATCTAGATCACATAAGATCTACAAGTGGGTATGTGTTTAACCTATTTGGAGGAGCAATCAGTTGGATGAGCAAAAGACAGGCTGTAGTTGCACTCTCAACTATAGAAGCTGAATACATGGCATCCACTCATGCAAGCAAGGAAGCAATATGGTTACAGAGAGTGTGTGCAGGTATTGGGTTGGTACAACAAGCAGTGTGATTAGATTGTGACAGTAAGAGTGCATTCTTCCTAGAAAAGAACCCAACTTATCATTTGAAGACAAAGCATATTGATGTTCAGTATCACTTTGTGAGAGACATGGTTGAGGAAAAGAAGGTGTTGCTGGAAAAGGTTGACACTTTGAAGATTGTTGCAGATTTATTAACAAAGTCTGTGAGCACAGAAAATTTCTCCTAGTGTAGAGTAACAATGGATATTGTTTCCCTGGATTGTTGAATATATAATCCTGTGGACCCTTGGATGCAAAGAAAACAACAAGTGGGAGAATGTTGGGTATATGTTATATTCTTTGCATGTGTGTGTGTGTGGGCACGCCAGATTTGACAACTGCATATGATTTGGGTTGTTTTTGCTATGTTTAGTGGTTTTCTAAATTAATCCCAGATTAAGGGATTAGGGTTTTGGTATCTATGGAATACCCAAAAACATTGTATATATTGTATGGTGAATGGTGAAATTCGATATAATGAAAATAAGAAAGGTTTTCCTCGGTTGAGGGTTTCCGGTATAAACCTATGTGTACTATGTGTATGATCCATTGATTAATTTATGTTTTTCTTAAGAATATATATGCATTTCTTTACTTCACAGGTTTAAAACTTACAATTGCAATGGTGGAAAGCCATTCATGGATTAAACAAAATATTTCTTCAGAAAGTGCCCATTGACAAGGCTGCCCAAAAATTCAAAATCCTCCAAGCTCTGTAACTTATAGGTGTTATTTGAAAATACTTCAGAAATCTTGAAGGGACCAATCCATAAGGCTTCAAATTTTCCATGTTTGCCTTTGTCTTTCTTGGGGAAATCCCACTTAAGCACTAGATCCACCAGTTGGAAATGTTCCTTGCTTGGCTTGTTGTCAAAGGATCATTTTATCCTCTGTTGGTGACCATGAGCTTTATCAAGTAGTTTCTCCCTGGTCTACTGTACTTCTACCAACTGTTGTATCCTACTAATCATATCATCAGGTTCTCCTTGGTATTCCTAGAGGAATTTTTCTATAGGAAAGGCAAGATGGGTAGGAAAGATAGGCTCAAGCCCATACACAAGTTGAAAAGGGGAAATGCCAAGTGACCTTTTGGTTGTAACTCAATGATCCCATAATGCAAATTTCAGCTTTAAGTCCAAGGCTTTCTTGTTGTCTTCTAACAATTTCTTGATGATATTTATGAGGCTTTTGTTAGAGGACTCTGCCAAACCATTCCCCTGAGGGTAGTAAGGAGTAGAATGGATTAATGTAATCCCATACTGCTCACATAACTTGATTAATGGTTCAGCTCTAAAGGAGGCAACATTGTCTGTAACAATCCTGCTTGGACAACCAAATCTGGCCATGATATCTTCAAGGAAGTCGATGATTACCTTGTGGGAGTCATTCCTTGTAGGGATGGCTTCTATCCATTTGGTGAAATGTAGCCAAAATCCACCTGTGATGACCACTTGAGGTTGGGTGGATTTCTCCAATGAAGTCAAGTCCCACTGTTGAAAACATCCAGAAACCATTACAGGTTTCAAAGGAAAAGATTAGAGTTGCTTCTTTCCAAAAAACTTTTGGCATTTGACACAAGCTCTAATCTTTGCACAAACATCAGAAAAATGGCTGGGCCAAAAGTACCCGGCTCTGAGGATTTTATAAGCCGTGGTCCTCCAAAAATGATGTCCCCCACATAAGTTGTCATGAAAATTAGTCATAGCTCTTTGGGCTTCCTGTGGGTCTAAACATATTAACAGAACTCCCAGAGGATCCTTCCAATACAAAACCTGATCAATGAGACAATATTTGATCGCTTTGATTTTCAAATCTCTTACCTTGTTTTTTTCCAAACGATCAGGAGGCCTCAACTTTTGCAGAAAATATATGATGTCTTTATACCAGGTTCATACTACTAATTTAAGGCTGACATGATAGTCTTTATCAACAATCTCAGTTTGTTGATTTTCTGAGCTTATGTTCATGAAATTAACCCCTAAAACCTTACAGTTTGATTCAGCCAACAACCTGGCTAAACCTTGGCCTTTTACCAATTTAGTGGGTTTTATTTACAAGTCAAACTCCAAAATTTTGAAAATCCATTTGCTTCTCCTCCTATCTATGTTGGGATGGATCAACACCTCTTTTACTGAGGTTGAGGGAACGCATGCAATAATATTAGAATGCAAAACATAGATTCTGAAGGCCTTGATGGATATCACCAAAGCATATACCCGCTTCTCCATGATATCATATCATATTTCTGTATCCCTCAATGATCTGCTAAAAAAATAAATAGGCGGCTCTAACCCCTGTGTATTTTTCTGTAGCAAAACAACAACCAATGTATCAGGCGAGGCAAAAGAAAATATCAAAAATCCCTTAGAATAGTCAGGGTTGATGAGCATAGGTGCTTCAGTCAATGCCCCTTTGATTTGGTTAAAATAATTTATGGACTCAACAATCCATTTCACCTCACTTCCCTTTCTAAGAATGGTTGTAATGTGCTTAACCAACTCAACAAAATTAGAAATGAATCTTCTCAGACAATTGATTTTACCCAACAAAGACTGAACTTCTTTCTTAGATTCTGGAAAATATAGGGACTGGATGGCCTCAACTCTGCTTGGATCAATTCTTACCTCTTCTGCTGACACAATATACCCCAATAATTTTCCCTCCTTCATAGAAAACAAATATTTCTTAGGATTGAGGGAGAGACCAAACCTTCTTCATTTTAGGAAGACCTTATTCAAATGATGAAAATGCTCTTTATCAGACTTTGAGAAAACTGTAATGTCATCTAGATATATGACTACAAATGTATTTTTCTCCCCAATGAAGGAAATGTCCATGGCTCGCTGGAAGGTTACTCCTACATTCAACAATCCAAAGGGAATGTTAGAATACATGAATGTGCCCCAAGGAGTAGTGAGGGATGTCTTTTCTCTATCTTCAAACATGACAGAGATCTGATTGTAGCCAAAAAATCCATCAATCATGGACATCCTAGATGAACCGGTCACTCTCTACAAAATTTGTTTCATCTTTGGCAAGGTGTAGTTATCCTTTCTGGAGCTCCTGTTCAAATTCCTGAAATCTACACATAATCTGATTTCCCCATTTCTCTTCCTCACAGGAACCAAATTAGCCACCCATTCTGAATATATCAAGGGGATGATGATATGGGCATCCAACAACTTCTTCACTTCTTTTTCCATAACAGGTAGCATCCTGGGATTTATCTGTTTGAGTTTCTTCCTAAAAGGTTTGGCCTCTTCTTTCAAAGGGATCTTATGCTAAATGATGTTGGTGTCATATGTTCTTAAATATTCATATTTCCAAGCAAACACATCAACAAACTCCTTCAAAAGATTAACATGCTCAACCCTTTTCTCCTTTGACAAATTGCTAGATAATTTGACATCCTTGGGATCCTCCTTTGTTCCTAAATTGCATTCAGTCGCATCAACATCTTCAGTTGAAATTTTAACCTTTACAGTAACATCATTTTCGTCAAACAATCTCTCCAAGGGGACAAGTCCCTTTGGAATATGGTTGTTGGGTAACTGCACAATATGATGGTCAACAATTTTATTCAAAAAAACATCAGCAAGAGGGATTTCTTTAGTATCCTGATCCTGATCAATATGAAAATCATAAAATTCATCCACAGTCTCAAGAAACCTTTTAATCTCAAGATCATCCTAAAAACCCTTCCAATGTTTGACATTGTCAGGAATAGAGGGTCTATATTTTATTTCCACCTCATACTTGAGTTTGGGGGGAAAAGGAACATTGAACTTACTTACTGAAACAACCAAGGAATCTGCCACAATGTTCTCCTCTCTTGGAACAAATGAGATATTAAAATCCAAGAAGAAACTGTCAACAAGATCCCAGACTTAATTTCTATAGGCCCTTAATCTAGGGTGCTTAGCCTAATACCGATTTCTGACTTGATGAAAAATCAACTCAGTATCTCCAAATGTTGCTAGCTCCTCAATATTCATGTCTCTGGCAGCCCTCAAACCCAAAACAAGAGCTTCATATTCTGCCATATTGTTTGTTGCTTCAAATTAAAGCGTGTAAGGCAGAGATAAGTCTCTTAGGTAGGGGAAATGAAAACTACCCCAGCACCAACACTTTCCCTAGAAGAGGCTCCATCAAAAAACATTTTCCAAATAGAGGTATTGCAAGGAGGGTCTTCACAAGAGGTGATGGGCTTCTTTCTGATTTCAATAGGTGTTTGAGGAGAATCAGTGAGTTGTAGCATATTTGTTCCTAAATTAGTATCAAATGCAAAAATGTGGTGGTTGGTAGGGTTTTATTCATCACTGATAATGTGAGAAAGTTTTACTTCCCTATAAATCCTTCTCTGTTCTCCCGCAAACAAAGGAATGGTGGCATATGAAATATCCATCTGTAAATTCCCCCCTATACTTTTGATCCAAGATATAGACAAAAGCATTCCAAACTTAGGGGGTACATCAACCACCACAATATCCATGACCACACTCTTCAGTGGTAACTGGAACAAGGAAAAAACCAAGTCTTTGATAACCCCAAGACATTTCAATTTTCTAGAATCAAATGAGTACATGTCATGGTAGGTTTTTGTAACCTCCAACCCAAGCTCATCCATGAAAGTATTAGGCATGAGGTTATGATATTCCCCTGAATCCATCAAGCATTTGTGCAACACTTTATCATGAATGTTCATTGATGTTTAGAAAGGAGGGGAGGAGTCATCCCTATCTTCTACCAAAGGTCCCAATATGACAACATGCTTTTCATATTGGAGGTTGAATGAGTCTGTGGAATAAGATGCAGGTCCAAGCTACGATACTTTGGAGAGGTACCTTTTGAAATCCTCAATTTTAACTAGCTCCAAGAAAGGTACCTGAATTGTAATATTTTGAATCTCATTCTCAAAGCTAAAAGATGAGGGAGGCTTCAAAATCTCCTTCACTTCTGGGATAGGGATATTAATCACTACTTGGGGGATTTGTACATCCTTTTCTTTGCTTCTAGTTGCCACACTCTTAGTAGGATTCTCTTCTCTAGTAGGTTGATCATGAGTGTCAAGATTTTCCTCCTTCTTCTTGGACCTGAGGTTGTATATATTTGGATTGCCACCTGTCCTTTCCCCTTTTCTTAGCTCATTTAGTTGGCTTCCCATGAGAAGCTCTTCATATGAAGATTGAGTTAAATGAGGAGATGAAGAGGTGTCACCAAGACAATGGATTTCAGGATCTACATCTTCTTCGTATCCTTCTTCTTTAGTAACAAGGTTATTTTGGAGAGGAGCTTGAATTTTTTGATCATCCCTATCCCTATTTATTTTATCTCTTTGGATGATATGAGGGGAATTATTTGGTCTTCTAAAATTACCCCTGTTATAAATATTATGGGCATTCCTATAGCCTTAATTTCCTTCAAATTTCAATTTCACCACTTCTGTAGAAAGTGATTTTACCAGTTTTGTCAGATCATCTACTTGAGGATGGGAAGCAGAGGAACCAGAGGCTGAAGCTTCCAAACTTCCCTTTCTTTTGTCTTTATCAACCTTACTCCCGAGTTTTTCAACTTCCAATATATTGGACTCTACTTTAAGGGATGCATCTTGCATATGAGCTAAGGAGGTAGCTCTTCTTTCTCTCAACAAGAAGAAAAACTTAGGGTCAAAAGAAATAGAATAAGTAATCTTGGTAGAGGTTTCTGTAGGCTTAATTTCAGTGGGAATCTTATTGTACATATTATTAAACCTCTTTGAGAAGTCTGAAACAGATTCCCCTTATTCTCTCTTAAGTGATCCAAACTCTGTAATATAATAAAGGGAATCTTTTTTATCCCCCAAATGTCTCAAGAATGAATCATCTAGAGATTCAATCCCATCAATAGATCCAGGAGTCAATCCCCTGGACCATTTTGTGGCCTCACCATCAAGTCTCTGAACAAATACTCTCATCCATACATCTTCATTCTCAATGACAAGGTTATCTGCATAACTGTAAAGAGCTACAAGATGTTCCTCTGCAATTATGTCTCCCTCCCATGTGAACTTGGGCATGCACCTCAGGCAATCTCCAACTGGGAGGGAATTCATAAGCTGAGGTAGAACTAGAGGGGAATACCTAGAAGCCACTATGGCATCCATTTTGTTTCTAGGAGGATTAGCACCTGCCATTGGGATGTGAACTGTAGGAGAACTTGGGGGAGATGGAGATTGGGCATGTAGGACTGCATTTGTGCTTCTAGGAGAAAGAGGAAATGATTTAATGTTGGAGGAGAATAGTATAGGATTCAAGGGAAAATAAGTCTCCCCCTCTTTAGATACAACAACTATGACAGGAGGAGGAGTAGGAAAACCTAAAGTGGGAAAATATTCTAAGTTCCTGGGTCTAAACCACTTTACAATATCAGGGGAAACAGGAATTTCAAAACTTCCTCCTTCCAAATGAGGACTAGAAAGGGGGAGTTCAATAGGAAAACTTCCAAAATTTAAACTTCTGTAAACTCCAACATATGGTATAACAGGAGAAGTAGATGCAACTACTAGAGTTTTAAAAGAACAAGTTTGTAAATTACCATAATCACTTGGTATAGTAGTTGAAAGTCATTCTTGAGAGGTCTTACCTTTCTTGATAATATTTTTTGGGTCAGCTTCAGGTGTTTCTAAAGGAATATGTGAAGTAGACCTCGTGTGTATGCCTTTGGGAGCCACAACTGAAACTGTGGAGTCGTCAGGTGAAAGTTTCAATATTCAAGGTACTGATTTCTGATGCACCTTTAGAATCAAAATTTATTTGTTGTTCAATCCCAGAAAAATGTCTTCAATTAGTTTCCCGACAATGATGCCATGAATGTTAGCACTGAAAGTTACCCTTAGATTGCAAGAGGATAAACCTAGTACCCATCAAAAAATTTGGTGGACGTTGGTTTTATGAATGGAGGGCAAATGGACAAAAATCAGTACAAGAACGATTTTAACACAGAAACTGGACAAGAAATGCACAGGGAAGTGAGGTCCTCATTAGCTTCAATCAGTGATTTGAATTTAAGTGTGAGTAGAAGGAAGACTTAGTGAGAGAGGTGAACAAGACTGCTATGGGCATCTGACCTTCAAGCATCTTGGTGAAGAAAAGCTCAGTCTCAAGAGCACTCTTAAACTCAAGTTTCATACACTAAAATATGTCATAGCAACATAATAATCAAACCTACATTACCATGCAACTACAACAACTCGACGGGATCCTCCATGCCCGAGCCTTTTAGCGTAAGGGAAAATAAGATAACAAAGAAGCTGGCTAAAAATGGTCACGAAAATATTGTAATCAAACCTACATTACAATATAACTACAACCCTTGATTGGATCCTCCATGCCCGAGTGTTTCAACACAGATTTTACAAAGAGATGAGAGAAGCTAGCTTCTATTAATGTGAAAGTCTCAAGTTTGATACATAACCAAAGAACAACTCTGGTATCAAAATTACACAGTAGGGAGCTCTGCTCAACCATTCGGCGACCTTAACAAAGTATCAAAATGATCTATTTATACTCATATTAGTCTACAATTGTCAGGAGTGTGATCTGGAAATCTCATTCAAATCTTTGCATTTGAGCAATCCTCTGTCAGACTGTGCAAGTTTCCTTTTGTTAGACGCAAACCAAGTTCAATATGGGCCTATAGAAAAACTGACCATTGATGTACCTTACTGGCAGTCCTGCCTCCTTAGCCATAACTTCTGAGCCTTCCATTTATGGGTTGAGCTAAGGTTTCATCTACCAGTCCCTACTTCATTAACTGGATCTTCATCGGGATTGGAGCGTGATAGGATGAATAGCAGAGGACCACCCATCACTACTGTATTGGACGCTGAGGTCATGAAAGTCAATCCTTGTTCATTGGCTGACCCCTCCTTGGGATTGGAGCACGGCGGGATGACTATCGGGCGACCACTTGTTGACATTGGATAAGGCATTACACGCACATGTTCATTTTAGAGTCGCGGGAAGCGATTTGGACCAACATTGCTTTCATGCCCGAGACACACCCCCTTTCTCCACGTAGCCTCCCACAAAAACTATGGTTTGGGTTTAGGCTCGCCCTTTGGATTTTATCTTCCGCATAGCTTGTGGCACCGAAAATATCGACGACCGTTGATTTGATCACGATCCAAGATATGGGTGTGTCGACTATTTTAGTGCCTCCGCCAAAACTTTGTCCATATGCTAACCTTGGAGTCCCTCCAAATATGCTTGGATATAGTGCCACATCAAACCTGGACAAGGGATCTCGATCACTGTAGACAAAACCTGCTCGCCTGTGTTCATGCTTCTTTTTGTGATAACACATTCAATGCTCAAGTACCTAGTCAACAAGCCAGTGTTGGGGGGGAGAATTTGCAGATGGCTATTGTTGTTTTAAGAGTTTTATTTTGAGATAATCGTGAAGCCAAGGAAGTTGAATGTATGACCTGATCACCTGTCAAGGATCACGAATGGGGAGGAACCTACAAATCTAGAGGAAAATTTTCTGGATGCATAGTTATTTTCAGTCCAGATCGTCGATGAATACTTCACAGACATTATCTAGTACTTGGTTACAGGGACTACACCACATGAATATAAAACTGCATAAAATAAAAACCTGGTAGTCTAGGCTACAAACTATCAGCTGATTGCATGACACTTATACAAAGTGGGCGCAGATAGCATTTTGAGAAGGTGTGCGCTAGAACATGAAAGACCAAGGATTTTAGTAGAATCCCAGGAGGGAATAATAGGACGAAGTTACAAAGGAAAAGATACCACACAAAAGGTATTGTGTGCAGGACTATGGTGGTCGACCATTCACAGAGACTCAAAAGAGTACTACCAGAAATGTGATGTATGTCAAAGGGTTGATAAACATAATAGAAGGGACGAGATTCCCCTGCGACCACATGTAACTTTGCAGGTATTCGACAAATGGGAAATAGACTTTGTGGGACCAATCAACCCAATGAAAAAAAGGAAAAGAGCGAGGTACATTATCACCGTGACAAAATACCCGACAAGATGGGTGGAAGCGACACCAGTAAAAGATTGCAGTGCAGAAACAACAACACACTTCCTGTTTGAACAATTAATCACTAGATTTGGTTGCCCCAAGATTTCGATGAGTGACCAAGGCACTCACTTTATTAACAGTACTATTGATGCTATGACTAAGGAATTTGAATTTCATCATCAAAAGAGTACACCATATCATCCCTAAGCAAATGGAACAGTGGAAGCCTTTAACAAGATCCTTGAAAATGCACTGACGAAGATCTGTAATGTTAATAGGGATGATTGGGACCTGAATATACCAGCAGTATTGTGGGCATACAAGACCACATGCAAGAAGTTGATAGGACAAACACCATTTATATTAGTATATGGGCAAGAAGTAGTAGTGACACTATAATTTTTGGTACCCAGTCTGTGTGTAGCAACAATTACGAACGTGACATAACAAGGCATAGTACAAGATAGGATAAATCAACTAATGATCATGAAGGAAGATAATATTCTAGTAGGTTTCTACTAAGAAGTCTAGAAAGCAAGGGAAAAAACTTGGCATGACAGACATATAAAGAGGAAAAATTTCAAGGAAGGAGACTTAGTGCTGATGTATGACAGTAAATCCTTTTAGCATCCAGGAAAACTTAGAATTCATTGGTTAGAACCATACGAAGTAAAAACTGTCACAGATGGGGGAGCTGCACAGTTGAAGGATTTAGGAGGCACAAAACTCAGAGGGATGATCAATGGGAGCCGACTGAAACTATATAGGGATAGTCGACCCTGTAGTACTTAAAAAAAAGAAAGATATGTCGCGTCATACCAGACATCACAAGATAACAAAAGAGGTATAGTGCACTGAAAAGAGAATGAGGACGACACTCAACAATGATAGGTCGATGGAGAAAAGGCCAATGGTCATTACAAAGAGAAAACAACGGGAAAAGAGGATATAGAAAAGAAGCGCCAACTGACGACGACTACAAAAATTGAATGGAAGAAATGACTGACAAAATGCAACATTAATCTCCCCAACTAAAGACGCAAGGGAAATCAATGGAAAGTACACGGAAACTGGTGGTTCAATTAACAAACAATCACGGTAACGTCTTTGACAAGCTTCACGTGACCCTGATACAAATAAAACACACAGGAATGGAAATGTTATTGTGAAATCAAGAAAAGAACAGAGTGGTAGAGGATACGAAGCAGAGAATTAAGGTTTCATAGGTTGCAGAGACCAATAAGCTCGGAAAATGATATCTTTACCACCGTGACAGCACCCAAACAGTGAGAACCGATCCATACTACCAGATAACCTCGAAGCAGCACCAGAGCACCATCGCATCCACATGAAAGCGAACAAGAACCGTCTCATCCTCCATAAGTCGTCAATGTGGACAAAATCATGTTGCCTGATATAACACCAGCAAGCCCGACACCCATTGTGGAGGAGACCTAGCAGACAAAACCAATGGGCATGGACATCGATATGTTGGGAGAGGGATAGGGCCAATCGGCTGAGGACGCAGGCAATCTATGACACCCCAAAAACCCTGAAGAAGCCCCGAGATTCAATGGGATGACCCCAAATTAGGAAGAAATGGTTGTGCCAGAAAGATCACAGACACCCATGCCAGAAAAACCACATGAGGGAATAGTGGAAGATGTCATTGGCCAACCAGAGGAATATACAGAGGAACAAACAATGGAGGTTGGAACCTCGAGTCAGAAACCACAGTCGAAGGTCAAGCAGATGGTACCAACGTCACCACATAGGCAACCCACTGCAATTATTGTCTTGTTGTGCATTCTGGAAGGGGTATGTATAACAACAAATCTGTTAGGCCATGTAGATAAATTAAGGTACTCAGACCATGACGTGACAGACACAGACAAGTTCCCAGAGTTTTCCAAGCAAGTCTACCTACAGACTGTAGGTATAGGACCCTTTGGAAAACCAATTAATCAACCAGTCCAGTGGGCAGCGAGACTAGCCAAAAATGGGATTCTAGGCCTTTTGGAACTTCCACACTTTGGGAGGGTCCAGTTCGCAAATAACTGCGTCAAACAACTAATGGAAGTCACACACGATGGATACTTGTGGCTGGAAAAGCTCGTCTCAATAAACGTAGAGCTCATCACACACATCACAGGGTTTCCATCATGGGGTGAGGATCTTGCAGAGTTCCTTGAGGTAAAAAAAGGATAAAGCATTGGCCGAGGAGATGAAGAAGAAATATGGCACCGAAAGGGGGTCGCGTGGAATCATCATTAAGCATATTAGTGATGCTGCGACAAGAATGGCTACAAAAATTATGGCATGCAAATTAATCAGGAAATGTCGCAAGAAGGAAGTCCCAGCCAAGGTTGTCGTAGTTGTAGCACAATGTTCAGAGGGCACCGCACTCATCTGGGCCCCTTATTTGTTGAATCTGTTCCTAGACGATTGCAAGGATGCATAGGATCTGGGGACAAAATTTCATTATTCATGGCTACTCATCCTAATAGCCTTGATCGGATGGAAGGATATGAAGTATTCATTTTTTCCATTAGACGCAATCCCTGCCACAGAGCATGATACTTATCATTGGGGTCCACTTTGGACTCAAGGAACATAAAAGTGAATGCAACTGTGTTCGAAGGCTACCTCAACGACATACAAGAAAACATCATTAACACTTGGAGAGTGACATCGGAAACAATCGCACAATATCAGGGCATAGCCAACTTCAAAGCCACTAGACATGTGATGTGGATTCAGGCGCGGAAATACCCTGACAATCAATGGCTACAACTGCGCTATTGCATCAAGCAGGTAGACATAGAGATGGCCATTAAGGATTGGGAATATGACTGGAGGATTCTAGTCCTCATTCGAGAAATACCCATAGAAATAGAGGAGTAGGAGGCAATAAAGGAACACACACATGTCGAGGAAGTAACAGTGCCTAAGAAACCTAGGACAGGTTAGAAAAAGGCACAAAAAAAAGGGGGACATCCAAGACAGGCGTCCAACCAAGGAAGAATAACAACACACAGGTGCCATAGGTACAACAAAAATAGGTTGAGACAACAGAAGTAACTACGTCAAGTGATACTTTATAGGAGAAAGTTCAGACTAAGAGGCCAGTCATCCAGATGGGGGGTGCGAGAAAGAAGGCGAAGGCACACATAATGCCCCCAAAATATACGATCACCGAGGATGATGCGGACATGGTGGCCCAAATGATCCATGATCGCACAGTTGAGGATTTCGAGAATGGTGCGTGCCAAAGGGACATAACTGAGGAAGAGTTGGAACACATAAAACAAATCCTCAGGCAATTCGAAGAAGCGCAGGAAGCCAGAAGCAGCGAAGGAATGGTCCCATCAACATCACAGATAAGAGGAAAAGCTGGATCAAGCGAGTAGGACAGGATCCCGAAAACAACACAGATGAGCTTGAAATTTCACGTCACACCCAACATGATTCATATGGATGAAATCATGGGGTAGACACCCCTAAAGGACTTGGCTCAAATACAATTGGTATTGACATGGATACCAACCAAGGCCTTGTAAAAACTGCAAGTCAGCATCAACATCAAGTCAGTTGGTATGAGGTACAATCTCGTGCATGCACAGATGCATCGGAATTGCAGCAGAAAAAGGAAAATCGAGACGCACTGGAATTGGTCCTCGAGTAGGCTAAGCTCAAGACCAAAGATGAGAAGGACCACGCGAATAGGCTAGAGAAAAAAATTGTCGTAGCCTATGAGAAAATCCCAAAGAATGTGCAGATGGCCAAACTCATAGCGACACAAAATATTGATGAGATTGTGTAGACAATTGATCAATACCAATAGGAGATCAAGAACCTCCAGGAGCAACTCACACCTACCACTCCACTAGAAGTGAAGGAGAAAAGGAAGCAGGAGGCAACAACTCAGATAAAGGAGAGAGAGCGATAAGCCCACATAGCGATCGACTTGTTCAACAAAGCAACACAACTCTGAAAAAAGATGGAAGAGGATCAATAGGTCCAACAGTGGGACCAGGAAGGAGAAAGGATAAGCACAACTATCCAGGACTTCAAGCAGAGGCAGAAGACAATGTCAATCAGAGAGCACATCAAAGGAGCGCAGGAAATGAAAAAACTGCAAACAAAACTCATAACTGCATAGACACAGAAAAGGGAGTGCCAGGCTCAAATGGAACCGCTCCAGGAGCGAGCAACAAATGTCATTGCATAGGCGGAGGAAGCCAAAATGAATATGGCACAAACCCAGGTAGAGTGTGAAAGGATGGTCAGTGATGAGATTGCAGTGCAGGTATTGGACGCACTCAAGGAGAAGACCGTGTAGGCCCAAACACAAGTAATGGAGCTCATGGAGAAGTTCCAAGCGATTGCAAGAGAGATCGATGAAGCAAACTAGGGTTAGGTGGCTCGGGACTAGCCACATGTCAGTGTTGGGGGCCTGTTGAAAGCACGCCGAATCATAAAGAAAGGTTATTTTGGGAAGAAAGGCATGCAAGAGGGAAGCAACAACTGTAAGGAAAAGCAGCATGTGCGCATGCATGGAATACCTAACGACGCTAGGGTTAGGGTTTTTGTAATACATTGTAATGACTAGTGAGCCAAAAATATATAATTATTACTAAAGAGGAAAATATAGAGAGGAGAGATGAAAGTCTCAGACAAGAGAGGAAAGGAACAATGTAAAGAATGTACGAATCCTTAAGCTGGTGAGAGAAGGAAGGAGTGAGTGACTCAATCCTGAGGGTTAGATCGCAGGCTGAAGATCCTGGTGTGATCTAGTCATCCTTGTAGGAATCGAGGAGCTACTGAGGGGAGGAATAAGAAAGAATGTAAACACGCGTGGCATGATATATTTCTAAACCATAATAAAATCCTAAGAGCTAAATCTTTGTGGACGTAGCCCAGTAGGGGGTGAACCACGGTAACATTGTGTTGTGGGATGTTATGAATGTGTTTTTGTGTCTGATTAATTGATGAACATTAAATGAATGAAGTGATTAAGTAGATCCAGTATTTTACATGCGTACGTAGATTAAATGTTATAGCAAAATGTTAAATAGACTAAATAAAGGTTGTGGCATACAAGTACAAATCTCGCTCAGTCCCAGGTTGCAAACAACTGAGTATTGCAGCCACCGATAAGAGCTATCTTGGGTGAGACTATGCAATACAGTTTGTGTATTGCATTGCCTTCTGAGTAAGTAGAGGGGCCGATAGTCTTAAAGGATTTTGTTGGGAAGCTTCTTGGTAATGAACTGGGGTCAAACTGTAGTGGTAATTGGTTAAAGAGAAATATTATATATCCATAACCGACAAATGAAGAGAGATAACCAACATTCCTCATTCCACTGAAATTTAATATATTTTTTCATTAGTTTTTCCATTGGCGCAGTGATTTGCACATACCCTTTTATGAATTTCATGTAGTAGCCTGTGTGTCCCAATGTTTCTCTCAACTGACGTACTGATTTTGGTGGTGGTAAATTGACAATCACTACAATCTTGGCAAGATCTACTAGCAAGCATTGTTTTCACACTATATGGCCCAATAATACCCAAAAAGGTGTCCCAAAGATCACTTCTTGATATTTAAAGATATCTGACACTTCCTGCATCTTTCCAACATAAGCCTTAATACTTCTACATGATCTTTCAACATAATGTATATTTTCCAATCATCCAAATACACTTCTAAAAATTGATGGATGAATTATTTGAACGCAACTATGACTACCTTTGAGAATATTGTTGGTGCATTGTTTAGTCCAAAAGGCATGATTGTGTACTGGTAGGATCCCCATTTTGTGTTAAAAGTGGTCTTGTACCTATCTTCTAGGGATATATTAATCTGATGGTAGCCTAAGAATCTATTTTTGAATGAGTATGCTTCCTGGCCTCCTACATTCTATAATACTTCATCCGTGAAAGGGGTAGGAAAAGGTTCATGGAGGAAAGCATCATTCAAATTCATCAGATTGACACATATCCTTACGCCTCCTTTCTTCTTCTCCTGGACCACCATAGGGCTTATCCATTTTGATTCTTCTACTGGTTCTATGATTCCAACATCCAACATTCTGTCAATTTCAGCTTTGACTTTCTGCTTATAGATTGGGTTCAGTCTATACGGTCGTTTTCTGAATGATCTAGCCTGAGGTTTGAGAGGTATCTTCATCTCTCCTAGCTCTCCTACTATGCCTTTCATATCTATAAAGGTTTTTGGGAACAGTTCATTGTACTCGCGTGACAATTCTGCTATTCTTTCTACTATCTTTTCATCCCAATAATCTCCAATGTTGGCCATTTTGGGATTGTCATTTGTCCCAATATTTACTTTATTCACCTTGATTGGTGTGAAAAATACTTCTGATGCCAGAGATGGACCTTTCACCTCTCTTTCTCCTTCAATTTCTGTAATTTTAATGTTGCGTGGGTCATCTTCATCTGGTGCTTCTTCTTGTACATGATAGCATGACAATAGTTCTTTCATTGTCTATCTATTTTTTTGTTGATACTCTTTTATAAGTTCAACCTTTGGTTCTTGAATGAATATTACCCCTCTAATTTGTATGAGTTTTGAATCCATGTTGGGGTTCTCATGTTCAAATAAGAAAGTGACTATAAAATTATGTTGTAATGCTTTCCATTCTGCAGTGCCTCTACGCAATTCCTAGTCTACATACCAGTTTGTTGGAATTCCTTCCAATGTGTGAATAAACTGATGAGACTATTCTTATGGTGGTGTCATTTTCTATAGTGTTCTGCAATTTTCCAAGTTTTATGTTGGTGTCCCCTGTCCATCATATCTTCACAGTTGATTGCTTCCCTGTGCTGCGCCAAATCAGATGTGTAGTAATCGCTTACATTGGTACTAGTCCTTGACTGTCTCTTTGTGCACACCCCACCATCTTACAGGTGTTGCCTTAAGTGCTATGTCCAGAGATAAGAGTCTCTGATTCTATAACATTTCATCTTCGTATTTGGTAAGGAATTCTTCTAAGTCATTCACCCCATGAAAAGTGGGAGGTTCTCTTATCTTTGTACCTACCCATCTTACTGCACGGTCTATTCTTGCGCACCTTCTTGTGGATACTTCATGTAATCTCTGCTGCCAATTCTCCAACCATGTATATGAGTCTGAAGCACATGATGTGATACTTCTCCAACTGAGTACCCCATCTGCAGTTGGATTCACATAATATTCTTCTCTCGCAGTGGTTCCGTATAACTGGTTGATTTCCTTGAGGTCTAAGCAAGTGGGTTCTACAAACCTTTCTCTTTTTGATGGATCTAGTGGCGCAACGAATCTGTACTCTCCTGAATCAAATGTCATCTTCCTCTTCTTCAAATTGATTATGGCCTAATTGTCAAACACCCAATCCAACCAAGCAATGTCGGATAAGGTGTTGTGCCATCCACTATTTCTATCACTTTGAAATTGGCTTTAGTGCGCACTCCATCCAGATATATTGTCACACCCTTTAGCCTTCCAATTGGCAGAACCATGTGTTGATTTGCTTGTTTGAGCTGAACAAGTGAATATCCTAATTTGGGATCTCCCATACATTTCCATGTCTTCTTAGGTAGCACATTCACTTCCTAAATCTAGTATAATATCCCCCATGTTGAAATCTCCAATGTTGGCATTCAGTATGAATTCTCTTCTTGTTCTCCTCCTTGTAATAGATGATTAATTGTTTTCTACTCTAGATTTCCCTCTACATCTATGTTACATATTTCTAACATATTTTGTAACACTTTAATAGATGATGGATCGCTTAGTAGTTTAACACAAGATTGCAGAAAGGCCTTTATGGTACTTACTTATCCTAGGGGTTGTGCTTCATTAGTGTGATCTAACGATGAAGGCACATCGTACGTTGGTACATCCTGAGTATACTGCACAATTGATGTAGATGCAATTTCTGTCTTCAATAATTCTTATCTGACTTGCTTGAATATATCCTTTTCGTTTTGCGCATCAAACTGCTTCTGTGGTTAGACATTCTTCTTCACCCATTGGTGTTGTGCTGGATCTTGTCTTACTGCATCATCTCTTGTCTTAGATCCTCTGTACGTAACTATGTTGATATTTATTCCATCAAACCTTGCTTCTACAGAAATCCATTGAACATTCTGATTGTTCTTATTTCTCTTTTCCTAGATCTTCCCTAATGGTGTCGGACAATATTCAGTGTCATGGTCTGATGCGTGGCAATACATACATGTTGCATGTGGAAGTGGACATTATCTTGCACAATGTTCTGGTTGTTGAAAATTATGGCATACCATTGGTCCTATGCATCTTCCAAAGCCTCCTCTACCTCGTCCTCCACCTCTATAGCCAACTCGATCTCCTCACGGTGAGTTGTACTGAGGCATCTAATAATATTGCACGAGATTATACTGTGGCTATGCGGTATTTTACTGCAGTTGCACAATGTTATATTGTTGTGGCATAGTGTTATATGGGGCTGGTACTTGGTTAAAATGTGGTGCATATTTCCCTGTCATCATCTCTGGCTACACCCTATAGGTGTCTGATGTTCTTTCCATCATCAATTCCATTTCCCTACAATCTTTGTCATCGTGGCCAACTGACTTGCAAAAGTTGCAATATGAACTCTTACGAACTGTCCGGTATTTATGCATCATTGGACAATGATATGGATCATTTCCTTGTGTCTTATAGATCTCACACAATAGTCCTTGTGTCGAAAAAGGGTTTGGCAGTCCTGTTTCTATGTACTACGTGAAAGTTGGGCATTGATTCTTGTGGTGTCTTTTTGTCCTACATGTGGTACACCAAACAAATTCTCTTTTGTCCTTACTCTTATTGTAGTTCAGTTGAAATGTTAAATTCTTTAGATCTTCCTTCAACTCCTCTATTGATGGATCTCTCTTCTGATATTGGTTCTCTTCTAGTTGTAAGGCTTCCTGCAGAGCCTCTGCCTGAGTTTGAAACTTCTATTGACTCCAAGGGTATTTCAAGTGTGGTAGTAGTGAATTAAAAAATAGATGCCTATGCTACATATTTTCCATGACATACTTCATCTTTCCCTTCAATTGTTTGAATCTATGGTCTATCTCCCAAACATATTCTCCTAGTTTATGTCTGATCTCTATCATCTCATTCATGTACTGATCCTCTGAACTAGGCTTCTGGAATTCATTTAGAAACAACTTCTTGATATCCATAATCGTTCTAGTTGTTCCTGGTGAAATGTTTGTAGCTAAGATCATGTACCAATTCAGTGCACGGTCTCTTAGTGTGATGTATAACTACGCAAGTTTTGTATCCTCATATATGATCTTCTTTTCTTCCCATATATTTTCACATATGAACAAGTGCTTCTTAGGGTCCTCTGACGCCTCTCCCTTGAATTCTCGTAACCTGATGGTGGGATCATGTTCTGTCATCCTGAATGATGAACTACTACCTTCGCGTGGTGTATATCCTTGACTAATGCTTCCTAAAATGGCTCCCCCAGTTGTTGCTCCCTATGTAGATGTACTTCCTTCTGCATTTCTTCCACTTAAATTTGGTTCTCTAAACAGTGGTGTTCGCTCTGGTGTATTAGTCGCACATGGGTTTATGGGTCCCACACTAACACTGATATGGATAGGATTTCGGCCTCTGGTTTCTTCTCTTGGACCTCTTGTCTTCCTATCATATGTTGCGTGCATGATTTCCTCAATCTTCTCCACAGCCCGAAGATCCTCTACCTCTTCTTCATCACTTGCCAAGCCTTCCCTCGTGGATATGGATCTCTTCTTATTGTTTATCTTGTATTGGTAGGGTACTCCACTGTGTGTTCTTCCATTTGTTTTAATGATCTGCTTGATCTGTTCTTCCTCCATCATGATTGGATCTAAGGCCTCCTCCTTATTTCCTTTATCTATCTCTTCCTCCATTTCTACGTCTCTTGTAAGTGCTTCCCCCCTTCCCCCATGCATGCAGGGAATTTTAATTGTTTGATTCCATTGTCATTAAACCTTTTTCATACATTAAAATATTAATGGAAGTATACAATGATCTGATATACCTACCTCCAGGTCCCTTCATGAAATCTTGCTCTATTTCATTGTAAGACTCTGTAGTATCTACTGCAAATTCTGTGATAAATCCTACAACAATGTTGTCTAACCAGAAATCTATTGCTCATGTGAATTTATTGTTAACCTATTGTAACTACACAATCTCCATAGAATTCCACTGTAGCTATCTGATCCAATTTTTAGGGTGGTTGTCTTTCAACCTCAAGATCCACTCCTACAACACATGCGAGAAATCACAGAAAAATACTTCATGCAATTCGTTGAATACGTACTTGTCCAAATATTTGTGTGGTGTTAACTTCAGGTTTCTGTTATCTTTTTGTGAAAATTCTAGCTCCTTTTTTTTCAACCAACTCTCGATCTCTACCTTTGTTGGGTTCCACAGTCTCAACATCCCCTTTTATATCCTCATTCTTTTTAATGTTTTCTCCCTAGATCTGAGATTCTTTTCACGATTCTTCAATAGGTCTCATTCACTCAATCCCTTTCTATTACAATCGACAACAAAACCATTTTTTGGTTATACTTAGTCCTTGCTACCGTAATTGGGATGACCCAGGTTCAGGTCTACTATGGTGTCCAAAACATCCCCTCTTATTGGCTCTCCTGGTTAAACATAAGGCAACACAACGCAGAGAATGCACTGTGCAGTCTCACTTGAGATAGTTCTTATGGCTGGTTGCAATGCTCAGGTTCTTGCAGCCTAGGAATGAGTGGGGATCTGGGATTAATCTCTATTATCTTCATTTTTTTAATCTAACATTCATCTTATCTTGATTAATATTCCATTCTTATTCATGCATTTGAAATAACAGATCTAACTAAGTCATTCATGCATTCGTCTAACATCTAATCATTAACAACAAAGGAGATACACAACATTCAATCTCATAACACATGATCTACCGTGTTTCACCCCTCCTTGGCTATGTACACAAATATTTGGATTCTCTTCTCTTTTATTATAGTGTTTCCAAACTAAAGCTCCTTGCGCTTTACAATTCCCTATCTGTGGGTCGAGATCTAAAAAAAGGTGGACTAGATCACACCAGGCTCCTCAACCTATGATCTAACCCTCAAGATCCAACCTTATTCCCTCTCCTCATCTCAAAAAATTACAAGACAGATGACACTTACATTCATTCTCTTCTCGAATGACACATTAACAATACTCCACCAAAAAAGAACCATATTCTGATATGAACAACCAACCACCAAAAAAGAACCATATTCTAATATGAACAACCAACCACCAAAAGAACCCCGCCCCTAGACCTCCTATGTACCTACTTATACATTATTTTGGTTGACCAATCATCACATTCTCTTACCAAAACCCTAACCCTATCATGGCTAGGTCTTCTTTCATGCACGCCTCACATGCTTTCCTCTTCTGCATGTGCGTCTATCTTGCATGTGTTGCTTCTCCTGCATGGGCATCTACCTTTCACATGCTTCTTTTCCTGCATGTGCATCTGTTTTTGGCATGATGATTCTCTTTCTAGTTGTATTTCTCCTATGTTGTTCTTTTCTCCCGAACTGGGCTTGCGCCTAGCATGATCTTTTCATATCTACAACTTGGTTGTATAAATTTTGAAAGGATTTTTGCAGGCTTTCCATATCTATGGGTTCCTAATCTTTCTTATTGGAAGTTGGTTTAGTGAGAATATCTATATTCCTCTTGGAGGAAGAAGGTGGTTTAGCTTTAAGATTTGTATTATCTTTCAAGCTAAGCATATCCTCTTCAATGAAAACAACTTCTTCAAAATCCTCTAAAAAAGTATTCTTTTTGGACCTTTTAACCCACAATGTTGTAGTATGATGTAAACATTTATCGTAATAAGCAATGATTAAATTTTCTTCTGACATAGAGTCCACAGGGATCTTATTTTTTAGTGTAATAAATCTCTGGTTAAAATCTTTAACTTTTTCCTTGTGATTCATATTCATAGTAGATAGCTCCATAACTAAGACTTCAAAGGATTTTTCATCTCCAAATTTTTCTAAAAAAAAGGTTTCAAATCTATCCCAGGAAATTATAGTTTTAGGTTGTTGTGCGAATTACCATGTGGAGGCATTTCCCTCGAAGGTATAAGGAAAAATCTTGCACATGCCATCTTCATGTTCTACATTTCTAAGCCTAACAACCAACATGAATTTTTGTATATGATCTTCAACTGACTGTTTGGAATCAAGGTAAAACTTAGGTAACCATTTTTTCAGCATGCTTAAGTAAAGGATGTTGTGGTCTTGGTATGAAAACAACATCTTGGTCAAGCCAAGGCCTGGCATGATTATTTTGATTAGCCACCCAAGATGAAGTTTGTGAGTTATTTGAAGTTTGAGATTGTTCAGAATATGAACTTTCTTCGTCAGAGGATTCTCCGCCTGATGGAGGTGGAGAAGGGTCGGGTGGTGAAGTGGGTAGACCAAATCCCCCAACACCTACAATAATCATTTCAGCGTGGGGTGGTTGTGGTACCCCTGTCTCCAGTTGATCTTGATACAAGGGATAAACAATTCTAGATGCAATAACAATTTCAGTTTGGTTAATCAAGATGTCATGAAACCTGTAATTTGGTGTACCAGTGACAGGAGGATCTTCATGTTGATCGAAAAAATTAATAGGTTGATACAATTGATCACCTAGCTCCCTGAGTCTTGCCAAAGTATCATGAGTTATTATTAATTATTGGTGGGATTTCTCGAGTATCTCTTGTAAGTCAGGTCTCTGAGGAAGAGGTGTCATAGGTTCGACAAGAATGGATGGAGAATGTTGTTTGAGTGGAATAATAGGCTCAATTTCAGATGTAGCGGTCGTGTTAGATGCAACGGTGGAGTCTGAGCGACTACGAGTTCTAACTAGAGAGAGATTGTTAGGAGGTGTTTTTTGGCCTCCACATACCATTAATATATTTCATGCCCTCCTTATAGTGCCATTTATTGATGGGTGCATGTTAACGCTCGTCAACTGGAAGGAAGATTCCAGTCTAAAGTTGTCGAAGTTAACCTAAGCCGTTTGAAGTAGCTCACCCTTACGGGTTTAACGAATCCCTTAGCCGATAAAGGGATCTAATATAAACTATGAAAAAAAAATAACTAACTATTCATTAACGAATATCTACTATATACATTCACTACTCACACTTTTTATATACAAAATATACAAATAAACAGGTGCAAGATTTATGAGAAACCTTGTAAACTAAGGTTGTACAAGAGAACCAAATCTTAGGAAAAATGAAAATAGATCTAGAACATACTACTAATCTAATTTTAATCTTGAAACTAAAAGAGAAAATAAATGAATATAAATGATAATGTTTTAACTTAAATAAACAAAGTATTTAAGTTTAAATGTTAATTTACATTCACCAAAAAAGAAAAAAGAAAAACAACAAAAAAAAATCACTAATCTATAACTGGCTAGTATTTAAAGAGAACTTTTGAGTGTGCCTTCCTGTATAAATATGCTCCAACAACCTATCTGTTAAGAGAAATTTATGGCAGAAGGTTGTGAAATACCAAGATTATGAAAGTGTCCGAAGAAAGACACTTCAACTGACAATTAAAATCTCATTTATGATACATAAAGAACAATTTTTAAATATGAACCTTAGTGAAGATATGATAGACCATTGACAATAAGAAAGAAATTGAACAATTAAGTCATTGCACATTCAAAGTATATGAATAAACTTGATATAATTTAAGACTTGTGTTGGTTGTGGAGCCTGATTATCTTTCTGATTCAGAGATCCTTGCTTTCAGCCGTGTTTATACCCCATGAAGTATTTACACCCCAGAAGTATGTACACTCTTCCA
>SNQJ01S0041168.1:232126-255576 GCA_010110895.2 Picea sitchensis
GTATTCATGCTTTAAGAACAACACAAAAGGAAACAAGTACCCTTCTCAAATTGATTGGCATAAGCAAAATATAAGCATGAAATAACTACACCTTAACCAAAAATTTAAATAAACCAAGTATTGAATATCAACTTAGAGTTTATGGGAGGGAAAGAAGAGAGATCTCCATTTTATTCAAATGAAACATATTAGATTTTCATTAGTTTCGTTAACATTAGATTTATCATAGCATTTTTATCTTGTTTTAACATTCAATAACCATATACTTAAATATATATGGTTAAGTGGGACTAATGGTTAATAACATGTGTTTCCTCTTAAGAGGTATGTTGGCTGCCCAACTAGCACCCTATTTTTCATTTTCGTTTGAAATACAGGGTTGTCGTTTACTCACTTCCCAATATGTGTATTCGTCAGACTGACAGATATTTCGTTAAAGTGTGTTGTTTCAATGCTAGTCAATTTTGCTTAAACTAGTCCCTATCACTTTAATGAGAGTATGTTTTTGTGGGACATAATGATTGTATTCCCTCTTTAATTTCATGACTGTGAAGCATGAAATTAAAGGCTCTTTTTGTGCAAATCGCTAGTCAAACTCTGTCGGCAATATCCCCTTGCCTAGATCAAAGATTATCATTTTGTCCTCCCTAATCTAATGTACAGGAAGAAGGTCTCAGGATTATGTTTTGTTTGAAGGTTCAAGAACCTAAGTATAATTCATTTCCCTGGATCTAAAATTCAATTTAAAAGTACATGTGTGAGGTTGATTAAAATAAACTTCTTAACATATTATGAGGCTTGAGATTAGACTAAACTTTGTTGAAGACTAAGACAAACTAATTTTAATGAAACATGGTTTTTATAAACCCTATCCCTCTCTAAAAATCTTGGCATATCTTTTAATCATTCCAATCTCATATTGCACCATGCTCTTTAATGATATTCCTATACCTCGGCTTGACCTTTTGATTGTCTGTGAAATCATTACTTTTACCATGTTATTGTCCCCGAATTCAAGTCAATGGTTCGTGGAAGGCCATGAGGATTACATGCATCTCTCTGTTTTGAACCCTTCTGTCCTCTGTTTTATGGGAGGTAATCAAGATTTCAAGTGTTGGATGATTTTATGACATCCTCAGCTCCTCCGTATTTCGTTTGTCATCAGGTATGTTAGTCTGAATTCCTATGTTAATTATGGGTTTAGTTTTCTGCATCTACAACATTCTTACCTTCACAAAAACTACCTGTCTATTTTCTGGTCCACCTTAGTGGCTAACCCTTCCCAAAGGCTTATGGCCCATGTAGTGAGAATAGAGCCAAATAGGCTGAAAAATTTACTAACTTATGATGACGTGACTGATAGGCTCTCCAAGGTTGGTCGGTTAGGGTTTGTATAGTCATTCAAAGGATTTAACATTGAAGTGGCCAGAGCATTTGCCAAAACATTTGATGGTAACAAGGTTAAGGTTGGGGATGTTCAATTGCAGGTTGATGAGGAATTTATTGCTCGGGCCATGAGTCTTCCTCAATTAGGAGATAAGTGATTCAAAAACATGAAAGTGAAAAATATCTCGTGGAAGTCTCTGTTGGCATCAAAACATTTGGATTACCACATTAAGGGTATGCCAATAGAATGCTTTCATAGCAGATGGCATAGTCTTCTGTTGATAATTAAAAAAATTGTTACTTGTGAGGGACGTTACAGATTTTTTTTCTATTTCCACATACAATTGCTCATGACTTTTCAGGGGTTTCATTTAAGCCTACCCTTCTATTTACATAGGAGTCTGCAAAAATGTCTAAATGTTTCCATTGGCTGAGTCAAAACCCTGAAACTAGTCTATTTCATCATGATCTCATTCATGCCTTAGTTGAATTTGATCTTACTAGCACATGGGACAACTGGGAAAATGTTCTGGTAAGAAACCAATTCTTACCCCAACATAATGATCCTATAATCAATTTAAATCGGGTCACTAAAGAATCCATTTCTCCTTCATATTGAGACTTAACTTCATGATGATCCCATTATGTCTCTCGATGGCCAAGAAAACGTAATTCCTGTAGCACGAATGACACAGAAAATAAAAGGGTTTGTTCTCAAAAGGTCTTTAGAAATAGTCCTCAATCGGTTGAAGAACCAGCCATTGGGTTATGTTTATCAGCAGACATAGCCCATGTGTCCAAATATTGATGAGAAACCCAAGGAGTAGGGTAAATGAACCAGAAAAGTATAGGATATCTGTGAAATCGATTTTAAGAATAAAAGGGTCGATCGCATTTTGTTGAGAATGATTAGAAATAAATATAGACAAAGGGAGATCCCAATTCAAACGATAACAATAGAAGATCGAGATTCTTTGGAAAACATAAGTGAATATTGTGAAGAAGACAATCACATACAATATGACTTTGTTTCAAATCTACCTCCTTTCCTTCAAAATTGTGAGGGGTTCTCAGGCATTCAGGTTGATTTAAAAGAGAAACTTGTGCAAGAAAAATGCTTAGATACAGACCGACAACATCTGATTCCAAACTTGGAACCCGAGTGCTACTGTGACTACCTAGCATGGGCTCAAAGGTATTATGCAGATGTCCCACATTTACAAATGTTCCCCAACCAGGTAATGAGACAAAATAGGGAACTTGAAAGGGATAACCGGAAATTGAAGATTGAAACACAACAAAGCATGTCTCGGGAAAGTAAAAAAACCAGAAACTCTGGAGATATTATCATTAAAAAATCAACGAATCTCAATATTACTATTTGATCATAAATGGACACATCTTCATTTTCGAATGCTTAATTTGGGTAACAATATTTATGGCTTTATTTCTATTGAATTTGTTTTATTTAGCACTAGTTGTTTTTTTTATTATGATTGTTTTTAGACTAGCTACAAAATCATAGATTTTGTAGCCAGTCTTAATTTAGTTGATATAATTTCTGATTAAATTTTATTTTTTATTTCAGGTCTCTAAATAAACTAAAGGATGCCATATACCTTGCATGGCTAGTGCAGATTGTGGGCTTTATTATTATTATTATTATTATTATTAATTGAATCTATTTCAAAACAATGGGCGATATATTTTTGGTTGTCGTAACAAACTTTGTATTTGTTACAAACATTGTTATTATAAAATTAGATTAGGATTTGATATTCCAACCTCTCTATTTTTAAAAGATTTACCTCTATCCTGTGGATATGAGAGTTAATCACCATTTTGTTTAAATACTCATTTTATTTTTAAATCAAGACATGGTGAAGATTCTGGGACAACAGATCAGTGATTATTTTGAAGTATATGGAATTATAAGTTACTTAAGTCTTTTTCCCTGTGAGTCTAATGGTTTTGTTTTCATTATAATATATGTCATTATGGTTTATATTCTTCTAGTGCTTAATTGTGGATTGATTAAAACTCAGTTTTAGTCTATTTTGTCAATGCATTGTTAATTGCTATCATCTGTATATTAATTCTGTTCAACTTCTAATAGTTCATTTTTCCCAAATTGTTAAGGTCCTTGTGATTGTATCATTTTTATGAAAGTCTTAAATTATATCGATTTTATTCATATACTTTGAATGTGCAATAACTTAATTGTTCAATTTCTTTCTTATTGTCAATGGTCTATCATATCTTCACTAAGGATCATATTTAAAAATTGTTCTTTATGTATCATAAATGAGATTTTAATTATCAGTTGAAGTGTCTTTCTTCGGACACTTTCATAATCTTGGTATTTCACAACCTTCTGCCATAAATTTATCTTAACAGACAGGTTGTTGGAGCATATTTATACAGGAAGGCACAATCAAAAGTTCTCTTTAAATACTAGCCAGTTATAGGTTAGTGATTTTTTTTTTGTTGTTTTGATTTTTTTTTTTGTGTGTGAATGTAAATTAACATTTAAACTTAAATACTTTGTTTATTTAAGTTAAAACATTATCATTTATATTCATTTCTTTTCTCTTTTAGTTTCAAGATTAAAATTAGATTAGTAGTATGTTCTAGATCTATTTTCATTTTTCCTAAGATTTGGTTCTCTTGTACAACCTTAGTTTAAAAGGTTTCTCGTAAATCTTGCACCTATTTATTTGTATATTTTGTATATAAAAAGTGTGAGTAGTGAATGTATATAGTAGATATTCGTTAATGAATAGTTAGTTATTTTGTTTTCATAGTTTATATTAGATCCCTTTATCGACTAAGGGATTCGTTAAACCCGTAAGGGTGAGCTACTTCAAACGGCTTAGGTTAACTTCGACAACTTTAGACTAGAATCTCCCTTCCAGCTGACGAGTGTTAACATGTGCCCATGAATAAATGGCGCTATAAGGAGGGCCTGAAAGATATTAATGGTACGTGGAGGCCAAAAAACACCTCCTAACAATCGCTCTCTAGTTAGAACTTGTAGTCGCTCAGACTCCACTGTTGCATCTAACACGACCGCTACATCTGAAACTAAGCCTATTATTCCACTCAAACAAGATTCTCCATCCATTCTTGTCGAACCTATGACACCTCTTCCTCAGAGACCTGACTTACAAGAGATACTCGAGAAATCCCACCAATCATTAATAATAACTCATGATACTTTGGCAAGACTCAGGGAGCTAGGTGATCAATTGTATCAACCTATTAATTTTTTCGATCAACATGAAGATCCTCCTGTCACTGGTACACCAAATTACAGGTTTCATGACATCTTGATTAACCAAATTGAAATTGTTATTGCAGCTAGAATTGTTTATCCCTTGTATCAAGAACAACTGGAGACAGGGGTACCACAACCACCCCACGCTGAAATGATTATTGTAGGTGTTGGGGGATTTGGTCTACCCACTTCACCACCCGACCCTTCTCCACCTCCATCAGGAAGAGAATCCTCTGATGAAGAAAGTTCATATTCTGAACAATATCAAACTTCAAATAACTCACAAACTTCATCTTGGGTGGCTAATCAAAATAATCATGCCAGGCCTTGGCTTGACCAAGATGTTGTTTTCATACCAAGACCACAACATCCTTTACCTAAGCATCCTGAAAAAATGGTTACCTAAGTTTTACCTTGATTCCAAACAGTCAGCTGAAGATCATATACAAAAATTCATGTTGGTTGTTAGGCTTAGAAATGTAGAACATGAAGATGGCATGTGCAAGATTTTTCCTTATACATTCGAGGGAAATGCCTCCATAAGGTAATTCACACAACAACCTAAAACTATAATTTCCTGGGATAGATTTGAAACCTTTTTTCTAGAAAAAATCGGAGATGAAAAATCCTCTGAAGTCTTAGTTATGGAGCTATCTACTATGAATATGAATCACAAGGAAAAAGTTAAAGATTTTAACCAGAGATTTCTTACACTAAAAAATAAGATCCTTGCAGACTCTATGTCAGAAGAAAATTTAATCATTGCTTATTATGATAAATCTTTACATCATACTACAACATTGTGGGTTAAAAGGTCCAAAAAGAATACTTTTTTAGAGGCTTTTGAAGAAGTTGTTTTCATTGAAAAGGATATGCTTAGCTTGAAAGATAATACAAATCTTAAAGCTAAACCAACTTCTTCCTCCAAGAGGAAGATAGATATTCTCACTAAACCAACTTCCAATAAGAAAGATTAGGAACCCATAGATATGGAAAGCCTGCAAAAATCCTTTCAAAATTTATACAACTAAGTTGTAGATATGAAAGGATCCTGCTAGGCGCAAGCCCAGTTCGGGAGAAAAGAACAACATAGGAGAAATACAACTAGAAAGAGAATCATCATGCCAAAAACAGATGCACATGCAGGAAAAGAAGCATGTGAAAGGTAGATTCCCATGCAGGAGAAGCAGCACGTGCAAGATAGATGCGCATGCAGAAGAGGAAAGCATGCGAGGCGCGCATGAAAGAAGACCTAGCCATGATAGGGTTAGGGTTTTGGTAAGAGAATGTAATGATTGGTCAGCCAAAATAATGTATAAGTAGGTACTTAGGAGGTCTAGGGGTGGGGTTCTTTTGGTGGTTGGTTGTTCATGTCAGAATATGGTTCTTTTTTGGTGGAGTGTTGTTAATGTGTCTTTCGAGAAGAGAATGAATGTAAGTGTGATCTGTCTTGTAATTTGTTGAGATGAGGAGAGGGAATAAGGTTGGATCTTGAGGGTTAGATCACAGGTTGAGGAGCCTGGTGTGATCTAGTCCACCTTATTTTAGATCCCGACCCACAGATAGGGAATTGTAAAGCGCAAGGAACTTTAGTTTGGAAACACTATAATAAAAGAGAAGAGAATCCAAATCTTTGTGGACATAGCCAAGGAGGGGTGAAACATGGTAGATCATGTGTTATGAGATTGAATGTTGTGTATCTCCTTTGCTGTTAATGATGAGATGTTAGACAAATACATGAATGACTTAGTTAGATCTGTTATTTCACATGCATGAATAAGAATGGAATATTAATCAAGATGAGATGAATGTTAGATTAAAAAAATGAAGATAATAGAGATTAATCCCAGATCCCCACTCATTCCTAGGCTGCAAGAACCTGAGCATTGCAACCAGCCATAAGAACTATCTCAGGTGAGACTGCGTTGTGCATTCTCTGCGTTGTGTTGCCTTATGTTTTACCAGGAGGGCCAATAGTTTTAGAGGGGATGTTTTGGACACCATAGTAGACCTGAACCTGGGTCATCCCAATTATGGTAGCAAGGACTAAGTATAACCAAAAAATGGTTTTGTTGTCGATTGTAATAGAAAGGGATTGAGTGAATGAGACCTGTTGAAGAATCGTGAAAAAAATGTCAGATCTAGGGAGAAAACATTAAAAAGAATGACGATATAAAAGGGGATGTTGAGACTGTGGAACCCAACAAAGGTAGAGAACGAGAGTTGGTTGGAAAAAAAGGAGCTAGAATTTGCACAAAAAGATAATAGAAACCTGAAGTTAACACCACACAAATATTTGGACAAGTACATATTCAACGAATTGCATGAAGTATTTTTCTGTGATTTCCCGCATGTGTTGTAGGAGTGAATCTTGAGGTTGAAAGACAACCACCCTAAAAATTGGATCAGACAGCTACAGTGGAATTCTATGGAGATTGCGCAGTTACAACAGGTTAACAATAAATTCACATGAGCAATAGATTTCTAGTTAGACAACATTGTTGTAGGATTTATCATAGAATTTGCAGTAGATACTACGGAGTCTTACAATGAAATAGAGCAAGAGTTCATGAAGGGACCTAGAGGTAGGTATATCAGATCGTTGTATACTTCCATTAATATTTTAATGTATGAAAAAGGTTTAATGACAATGGCATCAAACAGTTAAAATTCCCTGCATGCATGGGGGAAGGGGGGAAGCACTTACAAGAGACGTAGAAATGGAGGAAGAGATAGATAAAGGAAATAAGGAGGAGGCCTTGGATCCAATCATGATGGAGGAAGAACAGATCAAGCAGATCATTAAAACAAATGGAAGAACGCGCAATGGAGTACCCTACCAATACAAGATAAACAATAAGAAGAGATCCATAGCCACGAGGGAAGGCTTGGCAAGTGATGAAGAAGAGGTAGAGGATCTTCGGGCTGTGGAGCAGATTGAGAAAATCATGCGCACAACATATGATAGGAAGACAAGAGGTCCAAGTGAAGAAACCGGAGGCCGAAATCCTATCCATATCAATGTTAGTGTGGAACCCATAAACCCATGTGCGACTAATACACCAAAGTGAACACCACCATTTAGAGAACCAAATTTCAGTGGAAGAAATGCAGAAGGAAGTACATCTACATAGGGAGAAACAACTAGGGGAGCCATTTTAGGAAGCATTAGTCAAGGATCTACACCACGCGAAGGTAGTAGTTCATTGTTCAGGATGACAGAACATGATCCCACCATCAGGTTACGAGAATTCAAGGGAGAGGTGTCAGAGGACCCTAAGAAGCACTTGTTCATCTGTGCAAATATCTGGGAAGAAAAGTAGATCATAGATGAGGATACAAAACTTGCGTAGTTATACATCACACTAAGAGACCGTGCACTGAATTGGTACATGATCTTAGCTACAAACATTTCACCAGGAACAACCAGAACGATTGTGGATATCAAGAAGTTGTTTCTAAATGAATTCCAGAAGCCTAGCTCAGAGGATCAGTACATGAATGAGATGATAGAGATCAAACATAAACTAGGAGAATCTGTTTGGGAGATATACCATAGATTCAAACAATTGAAGGGAAAGATGAAGTATGTCATGGAAAATATGTAGCATAGGCATCTGTTTGTGAATTCACTACTACCACACTTGAAATACCCTTGGAGACAATAGAAGTTTCAAACGCAGGTAGAGGCTCTGCAGGAAGCCTTACAACTAGAAGAGAACCAATATCAGAAGAGAGATCCATCAATAGAGGAGTTGAAGGAAGATCTAAAGAATTTAACATTTCAACTGAACTACAATAAGAGTAAGGACAAAAGAGAAGTTGTTTGGTGTACCACATATAGGACAGAAGGACACCACAAGAATCAATACCCAACTTTCACGTAGTACAAAGAAACAGGACTGACAAACCCTTTGTTGACACGAGGACTATTGTGTTGGATCTGTAAGACACAAGGACATGATCCATATCATTGTCCAATGATGCATAAATACCAGACAGTTCGTAAGAGTTCATATTGCAACTTTTGCAAGTCAGTAGGCCATGATGACAAAGATTGTAGGGCAATGGAATTGATGACGGAAAGAACATCAGACACCTATAGGGTGTAGCCAGAGATGATGACAGGGAAATATGCACCACATTTTAACCAAGTACCAGCCCCATATAACACTATGCCACAATAATATAACATTGTGCAACTGCAGTACAATACCGCATAGCCACAGTATAATCTTGTGCAATATAACTAGGTGCCTCAGTACAACTCACCGTGAGGAGATCGAGTTGGCTATAGAGGTGGAGGACGAGGTAGAGGAGGCTTTGGAAGATGCATAGGACCAATGGTATGCCATAATTTTCAACAACCAGGACATTGTTCAAGATGATGTCCACTTCCACATGCAACATGTATGTATTACCACACATCAGACCATGACACAAAATATTGTCCGACACCATTAGGGAAGATCCAGGAAAAGAGAAATAAGAACAATCAGAATGTTCAATGGATTTCTATAGAAGAAAGGTTTGATGGAATAAATATCAACATAGTTACGTGTGGAGGATCTAAGACAAGAGATGATGCAGTAAGACAAGATCCAGCACAACACCAATGGGTGAAGAAGAATGTCGAACCACAGAAGCAGTTTGATGCACAAAACGAAAAGGATATATTCAAGCAAGTCAGATAAGAATTCTTGAAGCCAGACATTGCATCTACATCAATTGTGTAGTATACTCAGGATGTACCAATGTACGATATGCCTTCATTGTTGGATCACACTAATGAAGCACAACCCCTAGGATAAGTAAGTACCATAAAGGCCTTTCTGCAATCTTGTGTTAAACTACTAAATGATCCATCATCTGTTAAAGTGTTACAAAATATGTTAGAAATATGTAACATAGACGTAGAGGGAAAGCTAGAGTAGAAAACAATTAATCATCTATTACAAGGAGGAGAACAAGAAGAGAATTCATACTGAATGCCAACATTGGAGATTTCAACATGGGGGATATTATACTAGATTTAGGCTCCGAAGTGAATGTGCTACCTAAGAAGACATGGAAATGTATGGGGGATCCCACATTAGGATATTCACTTGTTCAGCTGAAACTAGAAAATCAACACATGGTTATGCCAATTGGAAGGCTAAAGGGTGTGACAATATATCTGGATGGAGTACGCACTAAAGCCAATTTCAAAGTGATAGAAATAGTGGATGGCACAACACCTTATCTGACATTGCTTGGTTGGATTGGGTGTTTGACAATTAGGCCATAATCAATTTGAAGAAGAGGAAGATGAAATTTGATTCAGGAGAGTACAGAGTCGTTGCGCCACTAGATCCATCAGAAGGAGAAAGGTTTGTAGAACCCACTTGCTTAGACCTCAAGGAAATCAACCAGTTATACAGAACCACAGCGAGAGAAGAAGATTATGTGAATCCAACTGCAGATGGGGTACTCAGTTGGAGAAGTATCACATCATGTGCTTCAGACTCAGATACATGGTTGGAGAATTGGCAGCAGAGATTACATGAATTATCCATGAGAAGGTCCGCAAGAATAGACTGCGCAGTAAGATGGGTAGGTACAAAGATAAGAGAACCTCCCACTTTTCATGGGGTGAATGACTTAGAAGAATTCCTAACCAAATACGAAGATGAAATGTTATAGAATCAGAGACTCTTAGCTCTGGACATAGCACTTAAGGCAACACCTGCAAGATGGTGGGGTGTGCACAAAGAGACAGTCAAGGACTGGTACCAATGTAAGCGATTACTACGCATTTGATTTGGTGCAGCACAGGGAAGCAATCAAGTGTGAAGATATGATGGATAGGGGACACCAACATAAAACTTGGAAAATTGCAGAACACTATAGAAAATGACACCACCATAAGAATGGTCTCATCAGTTTATTCACACATTGGAAGGAATTCCAGCAAACTGGTATGTAGACTAGGAATTGCGTAGAGGCACTGCAGAATGGAAATTATTACAACATAATTTTATAGTCACTTTCTTATTTGAACATGAGAACCCCAACATGGATTCAAAACTCAGACAAATTAGAGGGGTAATATTCATTCAAGAACCAAAGGTTGAACTTATAAAAGAGTATCAACAAAAAAATAAACAGACAATGAAAGAACTATTGTCATGCTATCATGTACAGGAAGAATCACTAGATGAAGATGACCCACGCAACATTAAAATTACAGAAATTGAAGGAGAAAGAGAGGTGAAAGGTCCATCTCTGGCATCAAAAGTATTTTTCGCACCAATCAAGATGAATAAAGTAAATATTGGGACAAATGACAATCCCAAAATGGCCAACATTGGAGATTATTGGGATGAAAAGACAGTAGAAAGAATAACAGAATTGTCGCGCGAGTACAATGAACTGTTCCCAAAAACCTTTATAGAGATGAAAGGCATAGTAGGAGAGCTAGGAGAGATGAAGATACCTCTCAAACCTCAGGCTAGATCATTCAGAAAATGATCGTATAGACTGAACCCAATCTATAAGCAGAAAGTCAAAGCTGAAATTGACAGAATATTGGATGTTGGAATCATAGAACCAGTAGAAGAATCAAAATGGATAAGCCCTATGGTGGTCTAGGAGAAGAAGAAAGGAGGCATAAGGATATGTGTCAATCTGATGAAGTTGAATGATGCTTGCCTCCATGAACCTTTTCCTACCCCTTTCACGGATGAAGTATTATAGAATGTAGGAGGCCAGGAAGCATACTCATTCACAAATAGATTCTTAGGCTACCATCAGATTAATATATCCCTAGAAGACAGGTACAAGACCACTTTTAACACAAAATGGGGATCCTACCAGTACATAATCATGCCTTTTGGACTAAAGAATGCACCAGCAATATTCTCAAAGGTAGTCATAGTTGCGTTCAAATAATTCATCCATCAATTTTTAGAAGTATATTTGGATGATTGGACAATATACATTATGTTGAAAGATCATGTAGAAGTATTAAGGCTTATGTTGGAAAGATGCAGGAAGTGTCAGATATCTTTAAATATCAAGAAGTGCATCTTTGGGACACCTTTTTGGATATTATTGGGCCATATAGTGTGAAAACAATGCTTGCTAGTAGATCTTGCCAAGATTGTAGTGATTGTCAATATACCACCACCAAAATCAGTACGTCAGTTGAGAGAAACATTGGGACACACAGGCTACTACATGAAATTCATAAAAGGGTATGTGCAGATCACTGCGCCAATGGAGAAACTATTGAAAAAATATATTAAATTTCAGTGGAATGAGGAATGTTGGCTATCTCTCTTCATTTGTCGGTTATGGATATATAATATTTCTCTTTAACCAATTACCACTACAGTTTGACCCCGGTTCATTACCAAGAAGCTTCCCAACAAAATCCTTTAAGACTATCGACCCCTCTACTTACTCAGAAGGCAATGCAATACACAAACTGTATTGCATAGTCTCACCCAAGATAGCTCTTATTGGTGGCTGCAATACTCAGTTGTTTGCAACCTGGGACTGAGCGATATTTGTACTTGTATGCCACAACCTTTATTTAGTCTATTTAACATTTTGCTATAACATTTAATCTACGTACGCATGTAAAAGACCGAATCTACTTAATCACTTCATTCATTTAATGTTCATCAATTAATCAGACACAAAAACACATTCATTCCATCCCACAACACAATGTTACCGTGGTTCACCCCCTCCTGGGCTACGTCCACAAAGATTTAGCTCTTAGGATTTTATTATGGTTCAGAAATATATCATGCCACGCGTGTTTACATTCTTTGTTCTTCCTCCCCTCAGTAGCTCCTCGATTCCTACAAGGATGACTAGATCACACCAGGATCTTCAGCCTGCAATCTAACCCTCAGGATCAAGTCGCTCACTCCTTCCTTCTCTCACCAGCTTAAGGATTCGTACATTCCTTACATTGTTCCTTTCCTCTCTTGTCTGAGCCTTTCATCTCTCATCTCTATATTTTCCTCTTCAGTACTAATTATATATTTTTGGATCACTAGCCATTACAATGTATTACAAAAACCCTAACCCTAGCGTCGTTAGGTATTCCATGCATGCGCGCATGCTGCTTTTCCTTACAGTTTTCGCTTTCCTCTTGCATGCCTTCCTTCCCAAAATAACCTTTCTTTATGATTCATCCTGATTCCAACAGGCCCCCAACACTGACATGTGGCTAGTCCTGAGCCACCTAACCCTAGTGTGCTTCATCGATCTCTCTTGTAATCGCTTGGAACTTCTCCATGAGCTCCATTACTTGCATTTGGGCCTACACGGTCTTCTCCTTGAGTGCGTCCAATACCTGCACTACAATCTCGTCACTGACCATCCTTTCACACTCTGCCTGGGTTTGTGCCATATTCATTTTGGCTTCCTCCGCCTATGCAATGACATCTGTTGCTCGCTCCTGGAGCGGTTCCATTTGAATGGCACTCCCTTTTCTGTGTCTGTGCAGTTATGAGTTTTGTCTGCAGTTTTTTCATATTCTGCGCTCCTTTGATGTGCTCTCTGATTGACATTGTCTTCTTCCTCTGCTTGAAGTCTTGGATAGTTGCGCTTNTTGATCCTCTTCCATCTTTTTTCAGAGTTGTGCTTCTTTGTTGAACAAGTCGATCGCTATGTGGGCTTGTTGCTCTCTCTCCTTTATCTGAGTTGTTGCCTCCTGCTTCCTTTTCTCCTTCACTTCTAGTGGAGTGGTAGGTGTGAGCTGCTCCTGGAGGTTCTCGATCTCCTATTGGTATTGATCAATTGTCTACACAATCTCATCAATATTTTGTGTCGCTATGAGTTTGGCCATCTGCACATTCTTTGGGATTTTCTCATAGGCTACGACAATTTTTTTCTCTAGCCTATTCGCGTGGTCCTTCTCATCTTTGGTCTTGAGCTTAGCCTACTCGAGGACCAATTCCAGTGCGTCTCGATTGTCCTTTTCCTACTGCAATTCTGATGCATCTATGCGTGCACGAGATTGTACCTCATACCAACTGACTTGATGTTGACGCTGACTTGCAGTTTTTACAAGGCCTTGGTTGGTATCCGTGTCAATACCAATTGTATTTGAGCCAAGTCCTTTAGGCGTGTCTACCCCATGATTTCATCCATATGAGTTATGCTGGGTGTGACATGAAATTTCAAGCTCAGCTGTGTTGTTGTCAGGATCCTATCCTACTCACTTGATCCAGCTTTGCCTCTTATCTGTGATGCTGATGGGACCATTCCTTTGCTGCTTCTGGCTTCATGCGCTTCTTCGAACTGCCTGAGGATTTTTTTTATGTGTTCCAACTCTTCCTCAATTATGTCCCTTTGGCACGCACCATTCTCGAAATCCTCAACGGTGCGATCATGGATCATTTGGGCCACCATGTCTACATCGTCCTCGGTGATCGTATATTCTGGGGGCGTTATGTGTGCCTTTGCCTTCTTTCTCGCACCCCTCGTCTGAATGAATGGCCTCTTAGTCTGAACTTTCTCCTATAAAGTATCACTTGACGTAGTTACTTGTGTTGTCTCAGCCTATTTTTGTTGTACCTATGGCACCTGTGTGTTGTTATTCTTCCTTGGTTGGACGCCTGTCTTGGATGTCCCCCTTTTTTTTTGTGCCTTTTTCTAACCTGTCCTAGGTTTCTTAGGCACCGTTACCTCCTCGACATGTGTGTGTTCCTTTCTTTCCTCCTACTCCTCTATTTCTGTGGGTATTTCTCGAATGAGGACTAGAATCCTCCAGTCATATTCCCAATCCTTAATGGCCATCTCTATGTCTACCTGCTTGATGCAATAGTGCAATTGTAGCCATTGATTGTCAGGGTATTTCCACACCTGAATCCACATTGCATGTTTAGTGGATTTGAAGTTGGATATGCCTTGATATTGTGAGATTGTTTCTGATGTCACCCTCCAAGTGTTGATGATGCTTTCCTGTATGTCGTTGAGGTAGCCTTCGAACACAGTTGCATTCGCTTTTATGTTCCTTGAGTCCAAAGTGGACCCCAATGATAAGTATCATGCTCTGTGGTAGGGATTGCGTCTAATGGAAAAAATGAATACTTCATATCCTTCCACACGATCAAGACGATTAGGATGAGTAGCCATGAATAATGAAATTTTGTCCCCAGATCCTACGCATCCTTGCAATCGTCTAGGAACAGATTCAGCAAATAAGGGGCCTAGATGAGTGCGGTGCCCTCTGAACATTGTGCTACAACTATGACAACCTTGGCTGGGACTTTCTTCTTGCAACATTTCCTGATTAATTTGCATGCCATAATTTTTGTGGCCATTCTTGTCGTGGCGTCACTAATATGCTTAATGATGATTCCATGCGACCCCCTTTCGGTGCCATATTTCTTCTTCATCTCCTCGCCCAATGCTTTATCCTTTTTTTTCGCTCAAGGAACTGTGCGAGATCCTCACCCCATGATGGAAACCCTGTGATGTGTGTGATGAACTCTGCGTCTATTGAGACGAGCTTTTCCAACCACAAGTATCTGTCATGTGTGACTTCCATTAGTTGTTTGATGCAGTTATTTGCGAACTGGACCCTCCCAAAGTGTGAAAGTTCCAAAAGGCCTAGAATCCCATTTTTGGCTAGTCTCGCTGCCCACTGGACTGGTTGATTAATTGGTTCACCAAAGAGTCCTATACCTACAGTCTGTAGGTAGACTTGCTTGGCAAACTTCGGGAACTTGTTTGTGTCCATCACGTCATGGTCTGAGTACCTTAATTTCTCTGCATGGCCTAACAGATTTTTTGTTATACGTACCCCTTCCAGAATGCGCAACAAGACAATAGTTGTAGTGGGTTGCCTGTGTGGTGACCTTGGTACCATCCGCTTGACCTTCGACTGTGGTTTTTGACTCGAGGTTCCAACCTCCATTGTCCATTCCTCTGCATATTCCTCTGGTCAGCCAATGACATCTTCCACTATTCCCTCATGTGGTTGTTATGGCATGGGTGTCTGTGATCTTTCTAGCACGACCATTTCTTCCTAATTTGGGGTCATCCCATTGAATCTCGGGGCTTCTTCAGGGTTTTTGGGGTGTCATAGATTGCCTGCGTCCTCAACCGATTGGCCCTATCCCTCTCCTAGCATATCGATGTCCATGCCCACTGGTTTTGTCTGCTAGGTCTCCTCCACAATGGGTGTCGGGCTTGCTGGTGTTATATCAGGCAACGCGATTTTGTCCACATTGACGACTTATGGAGGCTGAGACGTTTGTTGTTCGCTTTCATGTGGATACGATGGTGCTCTGGTGCTGCTTCAAGGTTATCTGTCAGTATGGATCGGTTCTCACTATTTGGGTGTTGTCATGGTGGTAAAGATATCATTTTCTGAGCTTATTGGTCTCTGCAACCTATGAAACCTTAACTCTCTGCTTCGTATCCTCTACCACTCTATTCTTTTCCTGATTTCACAATAACATTTCCATTCATGTGTGCTTTCTTTGTATCGGGGTCACGTGAAGCTTGTCAAAGACGTTACTGTGATTGTTTGTTAATTGAACCACCAGTTTTCGTGTACTTTCCATTGATTTCCCTTTCGTCTCCAGTTGGCACGATTAATGTTGCATTTTGTCAGTCATTTCTTCCATTCAATTTTTATAGTTGTCGTCAGTTGGCGCTTCTTTTCTATATCCTCCTTTCCCATTGTTTTCTCTTTGTAATGACCATTGGCCTTTTCTCCATCGACCTATCATTGCTGAGTGTCGTGCTCATTCTCTTTTCGGTGCACTATACCTCTGTTGTTATCTTGTGATGTCTGGTATGACGCGACATATCTTTTTTTTTTTTAAGTACTACAGGGTCGACTGTCCCTATATAGTTTCAGTCGGCTCCCATTGATCATCCCTCTGAGTTTTGTGCCTCCTAAATCCTTCAACTGTGCAGCTCCCCCATCTATGACAGTTTTTACTTCGTATGGTTCTAACCAGTGCATTCTAAGTTTTCCTGGATGCTAAAAGGATTTACTGTCATACATCAGCACTAAGTCTCCTTCCTTGAAATTTTTCCTCTTGATATGTCTGTCATGCCAAGTTTTGTCCCTTTCTTTCTAGACTTCTTGGTAGAACCCTACTAGAATATTATCTTCCTCCATGATCATTAGTTGATTTATCCTATCTTGTACTATGCCTCGTTATGTCACGTTCGTAATTGTTGCTACGCGCAGACTGGGTACCAAAAATTCTAGTGGCACTACTGCTTCTTGCCCATATACTAATATAAATGGTGTTTGTCCTATCAACTTCTTGCATGTGGTCCTGTATGCCCACAATACTGCTGGTATATTCAGGTCCCAATCATCCCTATTAACATTACAGATCTTCGTCAGTGCATTTTCAAGGATCTTGTTAAAGGCTTCCACTATTCCATTTTCTTAGGGATGATATGGTGTACTCTTTTGATGATGAACTTCAAATTCCTTAGTCATAGAATCAATAGTACTGTTAATAAAGTGAGTGCCTTGGTCACTCATCGAAATCCTGGGGCAACCAAATCTAGTGATTAATTGTTCAAACAGGAAGTGTGTTGTTGTTTCTGTACCGCAATCTTTTACTGGTGTCGCTTCCACCCATCTTGTCGGGTATTTTGTCATGGTGATAATGTACCTCACTCCTGTCTTTTTTTTCGATGGGTTGATTGGTCCTACAAAGTCTATTTCCCATTTGTCGAATACCTGCGCAGGGGAATCTCATCCCTTCTATTATGTTTATCAACCCTTTGACATACATCACATTTCTGGCAGTACTCTTTTGAGTCTCTGTGAATGGTCGACCACCATAGTCCTACACACAATACCTTCTGTGTGGTATCTTTTCCTTTGTAAATTCCTCCTATTATTCCCTCCTAGGATTCTACTAAAATCCTTGGTCTTTCATGTTTTAGCGCACACCTTCTCAAAATGCTATCTGTGCCCACTTTGTATAAGTGTCATGCAATCAGTTGATAGTCTGTAGCCTGGACTACCAGGTTTTTATTTTACACGGTTTTATATTCATGTGGTGTAGTCCCTGTAACCAAGTACTGGATAATGTCTGCGAAGTATTCATCGGTGATCTGGACTGAAAATAACTGTGCATCCAGAAAATTTTCCTCCAGATTTGTAGGTTCCTCCCCATTCGTGATCCTTGACAGGTGATCAGGTCATGCATTCAACTTCCTTGGCTTCACTATTATCTCAAAATAAAACTCTTGAAACAACAATAGCCATCTGCAAATTCTCCCCCCCAACACTGGCTTGTTGACTAGGTACTTGTGCATTGAATGTGTTATCACAAAAAGAAGCATGAACACAGGTGAGCAGGTGTTGTCTACAGTGATCGAGATCCCTTGTCCAGGTTCGATGTGGCACTATATACAAGTGTATTTGGAGGGACTCCAAGGTTAGCATATGGACAACGTTTTGGCGGAGGCACTAAAATAGTCGACGCGCTCAGATCTTGTATCATGATCAAATCAATGGTCGTCGATATTTTCGGTGCCACAAGCTATGTGGAAGATAAAATCCGAAGGGCGAGCCTAAATCCAAACCATAGTTTTTGCAGGAGGCTACGTGGAAAAAGGGGGTGTGTCTCGGGCCTGAAAGCAATGTTGGTCGAAATCGCTTCCCGCGATTCCGAAATGAACATGTGCGTGTAATGCCCTATCCAATGTCAACAAGTGGTCGCCCGATAGTCATCCCGCCGCACTCCAATCCCAAGGAGGGGTCAGCCAATGAACGAGGATTGACTTTCATGACCTCAGCGTCCAATACAGTAGTGATGGGTGGTCCTCTACTATTCGTCCTGTCATGCTCCAATCCCGATGAAGATCCAGTTAATGAAGTAGGGACTGGTAGATGAAACCTCAGCTCAACCCATAAATGGAAGGCTCAGAAGTTATGGCTAAGGAGGTAGTACTGCCAGTAAGGAACATCAATGGTCAGTTTTTATGCAGGCCCATATTGAACTTGGTTTGCGTCTAACGAAAGGAAACCTGCATAGTCTGACAGAGGATTGCTCAGACACAAAGATTTGAATGAGATTTCTAGATCACACTCCTGACAGTGGTGGACTAATATGAGTATAAATAGATCAGTTTGATACTTTGTTAAGGTCATCGAATGGTTGAGCATAGCTCCCTACTGTGTAATTTTGATACCAGAGTTGTTCTCTGGTTATGTATCAAACTTGAGACTTTCACATTAATAGAAGCCAGCTTCTCTCATCTCTTTGTAAAACATGTGCTGAAACACTCGGGCATGGAGGATCCAATCGAGGGTTGTAGTTCTATTGTAATGTAGGTTTGATTACAATATTGTCGTGACCATTTTTAGCCAGCTTCTTTGTTATCTTATTTCCCCTTACGCTAAAAGGCTCGAGCATGGAGGATCCAGTCGAGTTGTTGTAGTTGCATGGTAATGTAGGTTTTATTATTATGTTGCTATGACATATTTCGGTGTCTGAAACTTGAGTTTAAGAGTACTCTTGAGACTGAAATTTTCTTCACCAAGATGCTTGAAGGTCAGATGCCCATAGCAGTCTTGTTCACCTCTCTCACTAAGTCTTCCTTCTACTCACACTTAAACTCAAATCACTGATTGAAGCTAATGAGGACCTCACTTCCCTGTGCATTTCTTGTCCAGTTTTTGTGTTAAAATCGTTCTTGTACTGAGTTTTGTCCATTTGACCTCCATTCATAAAACCAACATCCACCAAAAATTTTTATGGGTACTAGGTTTATCCTCTTGCAATCTGAGGGTGACTCTCAGTGCTAACATTCATGGCATCGTTGTTGGGAAACTAATTGAAGACATTTTTCTGGGATTGAACAACAATTAAATTTTGATTCTAAAGTTGCATCAGAAATCAGTACCTTGAATATTGAAACTTTCACCTGACGACTCCACAGTTTCAGTTGTGTCTCCCAAAGGCATACACATGAGTTCTACTCCACATATTCCTCTAGAAACACCTGAAGCTGACCCAAAAAATATTATCAAGAAAGGTAAGACCTCTCAAGAATGACTTTCAACTACTGTACCAAGTGATTCTGGTAATTTACAAACTTCTTCTTTTAAAACTCCAGTAGTTGCATCTACTTCTCCTGTTATACCATATGTTGGAGTTTACAGAATTTTAAATTTTGGAAGTTTTCCTATTGAACTCCCCCTTTCTAGTCCTCATTTGGAAGGAGGAAGTTTTGAAATTCCTGTTTCCCCTGATATTGTAAAGTGGTTTAGACCCAGGAACTTAGAAGATTTTCCCACTTTAGGTTTTCCTACTCCTCCTCCTGTCATAGTTGTTGTATCTAAAGAGGGGGAGACTTATTTTCCCTTGAATCCTATACCATTCTCCTCCAACATTCATTCATTTCCTCTTTCTCCTAGAAGCACAAATGCAGTCCTACATGCCCAATCTCCATCTCCCCCAAGTTCTCCTACAGTTCACATCCCAATGGCAGGTGCTAATCCTCCTAGAAACAAAATGGATGCCATAGTGGCTGCTAGGTATGCCCCTCTAGTTCTACCTCAGCCTATGAATTCCCTCCCAGTTGTAGATTTCTTGAGGTGCATGCCCAAGTTCACATGGGAGGGAGACATAATTGCAGAGGAACATCTTGTAGCTCTTTATAGTTATGCAGATAACCTTGTCATTGAGAATGAATATGTATGGATGAGAGTATTTGTTCAGAGACTTGATGGTGAGGCCACAAAATGGTCCAAGGGATTGACTCTTGGATCTATTGATGGGATTGAATCTCTAGATGATTCATTCTTGAGACATTTGGGGGATAAAAAAGATTCCCTTTATTATATTACATAGTTTGGATCACTTAAGAGAGAATAAGGGGAATCTGTTTTAGACTTCTCAAAGAGGTTTAATAAGATGTACAATAAGATTCCCACTGAAATTAAGCCTACAGAAACCTCTACCAAGATTACTTATTCTAGTTCTTTTGACCCTAAGTTTTTCTTCCTGTTGAGAGAAAGAAGAGCTACCTCCTTAGCTCATATGCAAGATGCATCCCTTAAAGTAGAGTCCAATATATTGGAAGTTGAAAAACTCAGGAGTAAGGTTGATAAAGACAAAAGAAACAGAAGTTTGGAGGCTTCAGCCTCTGGTTCCTCTGCTGCCCATCCTCAAGTAGATGAGCTGACAAAACTGGTAAAATCACTTTCTGCAGAAGTGGAGAAATTGAAATTTGAAGGAAATTAAGGCTATAGGAACGCCCATAATATTTATAACAAGGGTAATTTTAGAAGACCAAATAATTCCCCTCATATCATCCAAAGAGATCAAAGAAATAGGGATAGGGATGATCAAAAAATTCAAGCTCCTCTCCAAAATAACCTTGTTACTGATCAAGAAGGAGAGGAAGAAGATGTAGATCATGAAATCCATTGTCTTGGTGACACCTCTTCATCTCCTCATTTAACTCAATATGCATATGAAGAGCTTCTCATTTGAAGCCAACTAAATGAGCTGAGAAAAGGGGAAAGGACCAGTGGCAATCCAAATATATACAACCTCAGGTCCAAGAAGAAGGAGGAAAATATTGACACTCATGATCAGCCTACTAGAGAAGAGAATCCTACTAAGAGTGTGGCAACTAGAAGCAAAGAAAAGGAGGTACAAATCCCCCAGGTAGTGATTAAGATCCCTATCCCAGAAGTGAAGGAGATTTTGAAGCCTCCCTCATCTTTTAGCTTTGAGAATGAGATTCAAAAGATTAAAATTCAGGTACCTTTCTTGGAGCTAGTTAAAATTGAGGATTTCAAAAGGTACCTCTCCAAAGTACCGCAGCCTGGACCTGCATCTTATTCCACAGACTCATTCAACCTCTAATATGAAAAGCATGTTGTCATATTGGGACCTTTGGTAGAAGATAGGGATGACTCCTCCCCTCCTTTCTAAACATCATTGAACATTCATGATAAAGTGTTGCACAAATGCTTGATGGATTCAAGGGAATCTCATAAGCTCATGCCTAATACTTTCATGGATGAGCTTGGGTTGGAGGTTACAAAAACCTACCATGACATGTACTCATTTGATTCCAGGAAGGTGAAATGTCTTGGGGTTATCAAAGACTTGGTTGTTTCCTTGTTCCAATTACCACTGAAGAGTGTGGTCATGGATATTGTGGTGGTTGATGTACCCCCTAAGTTTGGAATGATTTTGTCTATATCTTGGATCAAAAGAATAGGGGGGAATTTACAGATGGATATTTCATATGCCACCATTCCTTTGTTTGGGGGAGAATAGAGAAGGATTTATAGGGAAGTAAAACTTTCTTACATTATCAGTGATGAAGAAAACCCTACCAACCACCACATTTTTGCATTTGATACTAATTTAGGAACAAATATGCTACAACTCACTGATTCTCCTCAAACACCTATTGAAATCAGAAAGAATCCCATCACCTCTTGTGAAGACCCTCCTCACAATACCTCTATTTGGAAAATGTTTTTTGATGGAGCCTCTTCTAGGGAAAGTGTTGGTGCTGGGGTAGTTTTCATTTCCCCTACCCAAGAGACTTATCTCTGTCTTACACACTTAATTTGAAGCAACAAACAATGTGGCAAAATATGAAGCTCTTGTTTTGGGTTTGAGGGCTGCCAGAGACATGAAGATTGAGGAGCTAGCAACATTTGGAGATGCTGAGTTGATTTTTCATCAAGTCAGAAATCGGTATCAAGCTAAGCACCCTAGGTTAAGGGCCTATAGAAATTAAGTCTGGGATCTTGTTGACAGTTTCTTCTTGGATTTTAATATCTCATTTGCTCCAAGAGAGGAGAACATTGTGGCAGATTCCTTGGTTGTTTCAATAAGTAAGTTCAACATTCCGTTTCCCCCCAAACTCAAGTATGAGGTGGAAATAAAATACAGACCCTCTATTCCTAACAATGTCAAACATTGGAAGGGTTTTTAGGATGATCTTGAGATTAAAAGGTTTCTTGAGACTGTGGATGAATTTTATGATTTGCATATTGATCAGGATCAGGATACTAAAGAAATCCCTCCTACTGATGTTTTCCTGAATAAAATTGTTGACCATCATATTGTGCAGTTACCCAACAACCATATTCCAAAGGGACTTGTCCCCTTGGAGAGATTGTTTGACGAAAATGATGTTACTGTAAAGGTTAAAAGTTCAACTGAAGATGTTGATGTGACTGAATGAAATTTAGGAACAAAGGAGGATCCCAAGGATGTCAAATTATCTAGCAATTTGTCAAAGGAGAAAAGGGTTGAGTATGTTAAGCTTTTGAAGGAGTTTGTTGATGTGTTTGCTTGGAAATATGAATATTTAAGAACATATGACACCAACATCATTTAGCATAAGATCCCTTTGAAAGAAGAGACCAAACCTTTTAGGAAGAAACTCAAACAAATAAATCCCGTGATGCTACCTGTTATGGAAAAAGAAGTGAAGAAGTCGTTGGATGCCCATATCATCATCCCCTTGATATATTCAGAATGGGTGGCTAATTTGGTGCCTGTGAGGAAGAGAAATGGGGAAATCAGATTATGTGTAGATTTCAAGAATTTGAACAGGAGCTCCAGAAAGGATAACTACCCCTTGCCAAAGATGGAACAAATTTTGTAGAGAGTGACCGGTTCATCTAGGATGTCCATGATTGATGGATTTTCTGGCTACAATCAGATCTATGTCATGTCTGAAGATAGAGAAAAGACATCCCTCACTACTTGTTAAGGTCCTAACCCGCACATAGGTAGATCAATGTATTCGGATGTAA